>JAODAL010080140.1:0-12342 GCA_025379985.1 Phyllomedusa bahiana | reverse complement strand
TTGGTTGGGTTTTGGATCTTACATCAATATTTGTGCTTTGATCACCCAGGTCTGTGCCCTTGTATGGGGCGTGTGGTTTTAAGATACAATGTCCAAGGAAAGAGCACTGTATGGTGAAAATAGTATATCCTGAGGTAACTTGAAGGACCACTGTAGCTAGCTTTATTTGGATTTATTTCATCTAAGCCATTAAATATTAGGGACCCAAATTTAAAGAAAAATTTAAGTGAATTCTAAGCAAAAAAATTTTCTGTAAAATCCCCTTTAAGGTTCGGGGAAAATTTTGGAAATTTTGGGGTTTTTTATTCTTTTTTTTGTGACAGGGATGAAAAAAAAATGAATTTCGGGGAATTTTTTTTTTTTTGTTTATTTTTGCCATTCCCTTAGGGATTAAATAATAGATATTTTGTATTGACGGGGTTTTATTACAGACCGGGCAAAGACAAATTATTTTTACCTTTTTTTCTTTTTTTATTAAAAATTTAGTTAATTTTCTTTGGGGGAAGAAGGGTTTTTTGCCCCAATTTTAAAAGACTGGGGATTTTATGATAATTTTTCCGGGCCAGGGTTTCACCCCGCAGTCTTTGCCTGTGGAATTTTCCCCAAATTTTCGTGCCTGCCTTGTTTCGCTGTGGCTCCCTTTGCGGGGGCTTTTCGGCCCTGGTGCCCCGCAGCTTTCCCAGTCGCGCAAGTGACTCTTAGGACCCCCGATGGCGGGCTTTCTGCCCCTTTTTTTGGGTCAGTATTCAATTGCCGCCTTTTTGACCTGTGCCCCCCGGGGCTATAAGAGGAATTTTCCTGTCCTTGCTCCAGGTCAGTTCTTTGGTTTTTGTATAGGGATAGCGATTAAAATTCAACAAATTTTGAAATCGGCAAAATTTTTTGGGCTGACCCGGAAAATTTTCCGTTCACGCAATATTTGAGGTGACAATCTGCAGATAATCTTTTGCGCCATTTTCGGCGTTTCCCTTTGTCTTTTTGGCGGCCACAATTCAGCTAAAAAGCAAAGAGCAGGGTGGGGGTGGGGTTGCGACGTCATGACTGATGTTATGTTTGTCATTGGCTGGAAAAATCACAGGGGCCCCCTTTTTTTTGCTTAAAAACAGCGTTTCCTGTTCAGTATGGGTTTCAGTGTCAAACACAAAGAGCAGGCGTTTTGGCTGCTTGTCCTAATTAAAAACCTACCAGAGACATGTTCTTCTCTTTATTCATTCAACTTTTTTTAGTTTTTAAACTGTAAACATTTAATTTTGGAAGATTGGGTTTTTTTCAGTTTTAATTTTAGTTAGACAGAAAATTTTAAAAAAATTCCCCGGGTGCTGTACAACTGCGGGTGGGGTGGGGGGGGGAAGGAAACAACAGCCCAAAGGGTTTTGGGAAAAGGAGGGTTTTATATTTGGGGGCCCAGGCCCAAAACTGCTTTAAACCTGCTTTGAAATGAAATTTTTTTACCCCTTTTTGGCCAGCAACCTCGCCCCTGAGGAAAAATTTGTACCTTTTTTTTTGTGCACCCCAAATTTTTTTTTCAAAGGGCCGGGCCTTGTATTTAAATTTGGATACAAAAATTTTTTCTAGTAACTCTTGGTCTTTTCCCTTTTGAAAAAACCCCCTTTTTGTTATCCTTTAAAAATTTTAAATTTAGTGTATTTAAATTTTTTGTGCCAAGTTTTGGTTCCAAAAAAGCCACCTTGTATTTAAAATTTGGATACAAAAAATTTTTAAAAACTATTGGTGTTTTTTCTTTTGGAGCAAAAAAAAAAACCTTTTTTTATCTGTAAAATTTAAAAATTTTCCCCTAAATTTTCATTTGGGTTTGAAAGGCCCAGTTTTTTTTTTAAAGACCCACTTTTTTTAAAATTTGGATACAAAAATTTTTAGTAACTTTTGGTTTCTTTTCTTTGGGTTTGAAAAAACCCACCTTCTGTTTATCCATATAATTTTTAAAAATAGCGTATTTCATTTTGGGTGAAAGCCCAGTTTTGTTAAAAGGGCCAAACTTTTTTAATTAAATTTGGATACAAAAATTTTCTGAAAATGTTGGTCTATTTCATTGGTGCAAAAACCCCTTTTGTTACCGTTTTAATTTTTAAAAATAGCTGTATTTGCCCTTTGGGTTTTGCGGGCCTTTTTGTTAAAAATAGCCTTTTTTGAAAATTAAAATTTTGGTTACAGAAACCCCCTTCTATAACTGTTGTGTATTTAAATTGGTGCAAAAACCACCTTTTTTTCTGTATCATTTTTTAAAATTTTTTCGTTTTGTTTTCACTTTGGGGTGACCCATTTTTGTTCAAAGAGCCACCTTGTACTTAAATTTGGATACAAAATTTTTTCTAAAAAACTGTTCTCATGTGTAATTGCTGGAAAAAAACCCGAAAATTTTCCATCCTTTGAAAACTTTTGAATAGTTTTATTGGGGTGGGTGAATTTCAGTTTGGGCAGATAGCGCACTTTTTTTTTTGTCTGTTGAAAATTTCCCCTTTTTCCAGTCCAAACTGGGGCAGTTGTAAATCCCTGGGATGAAGGAAAAAATTACTGTTGATTTTGTCTTAGGGTTTTTTTTTCCATCAGACCGCTTTTTCGCGGGGGTATTCGATAGAAAAAAATTTTTTTTCTAATCCTAGTTGGCTGTAGGATTTTAGATGGTTTTAAAAGAATAGCGTGATTTGCCGTCTTTAAATTAAGAGACGGGTCAAAAACTCTTCCATCCCTTTTAAAAATTTTTATTTTTTCTAAACAGGAGCAAAAATGCAGGGGGTTTAAGCGAGCAAAGAGGGGTGTGGACATGGAGGTGGGGGTACGGGGGAAAAAGGTGCTCCTTCCAGTGCTGGCGCAACACGAAAGCCTCATGGGGTTTCCAGGCCCGTCGGGCCTTTTCTCGTTTGGGTCGGGCCCTGTAAATCTCGAAAAAGAACAGCTTTTCCAAATCTGTTCTTCTGTGGTTAATGCAACCGGGCATCCGCAGTTTAAACCTCCTCGTCCTCCCAGCACGGCCAAAAATTTCCCGTCACCCAAATTTTTAAGCACCCTGCCCAAAACATAAAGCGAAGGCACCCAAAATTGCCTTGTGTACCCACCACGGGGTTTTTAACCTTTTTTCTGAAGACCTCTTTGTGAAAAAATTGGGGTTGGATCAGAAGGCATTTCAAAAAATAAGAGGGGCCCAAAAAGGATGATTTTGTCCTGCTTGATGCCCCCAAACACTGATGCCATCAGAGGAGGAAAAAAGGGAAAGGGTCAATCGGGAAAAAACCCGGGCAGTCGGGGAAAGTCCCTTTCAAATGCCCGTTGTTGTAGCCCCCAGCTCTAGGATTTAGAATGTCAGGACGGGAAGGGGAAATCACATGTCTTTTTATGAAGAAGATGTGCGGGCATTGCAGATCCAATTGTTCTTTTCGCAGAATTTCTTGCTAGGTTTTCATCACTGAAAAGGGGGAAGACGAGGGGGTAGTGCAGTACGGGTCCCCCTCAAAAAGGGAGAGGGGGGTGACAAGCCCGTGAGTTTTTTTCCGCCAGCCACGTGGGAAACCCCACTCCTTGTTATTGCCGTCGAAAAGGTCAAAGACCTCTCAACCTGGGCCTTTTTCGGAAAGCCCTGATTCACCCGCGATGTCATATGCCCCCCCTTTGCCGAAACGCATCATAAGGGGGAAGAATCTTGGGTTTTTTTTAACCACCACTAAACATGTCTAGTCCCATGCAGCGAATGCATGGTTGAAATGGGGGAACATTTGGGCCCAAAAAAGGCCACACCGATCCCGGGGTTCCCAACCACTGTCACACCCTCGTCTCCGCCTCCTCCTCCCCCCCACGCCCAAAAGCTTTCCCTCAGCTCCCCATGTCTCTCAAGTCAGAAAAGGATCAGCCTCCGCTTCAGCCCCCAGCCCCCGAGTACCACCACACCACCAAAACCCCACCCTACCCTTCCCCTTCCCCATTTGCCCTACATGCCGTACAGTGGCCAGTAGGTTGAGCGATTTTTATCGAAAAGTTGAAATCGGAAAGTTTTTTAGGGTATCAAATTTTTTCCCAGTCATGCGATAATTAAGGTTAAAATCTAGCATCATTAAAAAGTCACGCTTTTTCGGCGCTTCCTTAATTTTGGCGGCAGCAAATCAGATTACAGAATAGGCAGGGGGGTGTGTTGCGACTCAGACTGGGATGTGTAGGTTCGATTGGCTGGAAAGATCACATGACCTTGTTTTTTCATGAAAAAGTGTTTCCTTTGTTTCAGCCTCAGGTCTTCGCGTCTCTAGGGATAGGGCCTCGCTCTGCCCGTGGCCAAAAAAGCCCAGGAAATTTTTATTTTGACGAGAAACCCTACTATTTTCTGTGTTTCCTTCCCAAATTTGTTAGATTAGAGATTTTAAGATTTTATTAGTTTGTAAGAATTTTAAAACACATCTACCGGTAAATTCACTGGGGGGGGGAGGGGGGGGCCCCTGGGCAACACAGACAAGCTTATTATAAAGAGCACGGGATAAAGTTCACCAAACTTAGTGTAGAAAATTTTTATTTGGAATATCTTTATTTTTTAACAGTTTGCTTTTTAAAAATTTTTTCCCTTTGGATATTGGGCAGCCTGAATTATTTTGGGTTTCAAACTTTTTTAGTCCCGCAGGTCTTTTTTGGGTTAGCTGCAAAACTCCACTTTTATTACAGTATACATTTCGGAAGGGGGTTATTTTAAAATTTACCCATTACCCTTTGTGACTGTTGATATTTTCCAAACTTGCGTTAAATTACAATAAAAAGCAATTTTTGTAGTCAGCACAGGTTTTTTTGTTGCCAAAAAAAACCTTTGTTTGAGGGAAAACCCATCACGGGTTACGTGTTTTTTTGACTTTTGCGCACCCACATTTTTCTTTACCCCCAAAACCAAAAAAAAAAAAACGTAAATTTTAAAAACAGCAATTTATTTTCCCCACAGGTGAATTGAAAGGTGAAAAAAATTTCCCGTTTATTTTTCCAAAAAACTTTAACATTTTTCTTTTTTTTTTTACTTTTGGAAACCCACATTGTTCATTGCCCGCAGCTTCTACGTAAATCTTTAAACGGGCAATTCATATTCCCCACGGGGTAAATTTGAAAAGGTTCAAAAAATATCTTTTTTTTTACCAAAACATAACATTTACGTGTTTTTTGATTTTGGGGCCCCCACTTTGGGTTCTTTGGACGCGGGCTTTAAAAGTAAATCTAAAAACACCCAATTTTCCTGTATTCACCCCCAGGTGAATTAAAAAGGTGCAAAAAAAAAACCTTTTTATTATTTTCAAAACATAACAGTTACGTTTTTTTTTGTTTTTTGCACACCCACTTTTGTTCATTGACGCAGCATCTAGTAAATTTTAAAAAAAGCAATTCTTTAATTCCCCACGGGTTGAATTGAAAGGTACAAAAAATTTTTCGTTTTTTTATCCCAAAAACATAACATTTAAAGTGTTTTTTTATTTTTGCCACCCGGGGCATTGTTCATTGACGAAAGGCATTACTAAACCCTTAAAACACCCAAATTCTATATTCAAACGGGTAAATTAAAAAGGTGAAAAAAAATATCGTTTTTTATACCAAAACAAAAACGTTACGTTTTTTTTGGATTTTTGCGCACCCAGAAATTGTTCATTGCCCAGCTCAAACGTAAATTTTAAAACGCTTTCTTTTATTCCCACAGGTGAATTAAAAGGGGGAAAAAAAATTCTTTTTATTATCCCAAACAAAAACATTTAAGTTTTTTTTTGATTTTTTGCGCACCCAGCATTTTTTCATTAAAGGCAGCTCTACTTTAAATCTTAAAACAGCAATTCTATATTCACCACAGGTGAATTAAAAAGGTGCAAAAAAAAAAACCCCTTTTATTTTTCCAAAATAAAAACCCATTTTTACGGTTTTTTTATTTTTGCGCAACCCAGCTTTGTTAAATTGACGAAAGCATCACATAAATCTTAAAACGCAATTTATATTCACCACAGGTGTTTTGAAAGGGCAAAAAATCCCGTGAATATAAAAAAAAACATAACATTTTAACTTTTTTTTTTGATTTTTGCCAACCCACTTTTTTATTGACGAGTTTCCCACTTAAAATTTTTTTAAAACAGCAATTCTTTTGGTTCATCACAGGTAAATTTTGAAAGGTGCAAAAAAAAAACCGGGGTATTATCAAAACATAACTTTTCAGACATAACAAAACCCCTTTTTCCCCGGCATTTTTTAATCGGGGGGTCGACGGGTTTTAAGGGTTTCTACGGGCCCAGGACAGGTAAAGCTGTCCCATTTAAAACTAAAATGGGGGTTTAAAGAACCTTTTTTGGGCACTTTTTAAATCGGGGTTTTCATGCGGGTTTTTGGGGCTCATCCCGGGTTTCCCGGGACGGGGATATTAAAATGCCAGTTCAAGAAACCCTTGTTGGTTAAAATCATATGCTTTCGGGCCCACTTTTTAATTTGGGGTTTTGTTTGCGGGTTTTAAGGGTAGGCTGGGGTAAAAGGGCCCCAGGGAAAGTGAATGGTCTGTGCCCTTTTTTTCTGTGACTTTTATAACCCAATGTGTTGCCTAAGGGTGTAGCACGTATCCATTTGGGCTGTTGTGGATGTTTTAAATTTTAGCCCTTTTCCAGCCTTGTTTTTGGGGTTTAAAAATTTTAAGGGTTTTTTGCTCTCCCCCTTGACTTTTAAGGGTTTTAAACGCTCCCTTAAAACCCATGCTCAAAAATATGAAAAAAACCTTTTTGATAGCCAACGGGAAAACGTCAAACCCCTTGTGGCCAGTCTGAAACCCGCCCTTTTTTTACCAGGTTTTTGGGGGCGAAAAAACACTTTAAAACCAAACCAGCCCCAAAAACCAAAAGCCGGAAAGGCGGCCAATTTCCCCGGCTTTTGGGCCTTGGGAAAAGTCACCTTTCCCCTCTGGTGGACACAGATGGGGTTTCCCCACGTCAAGGCCCCTTTCCCGCCCCCCAAAACCAGTGCCAAGCCGGCCCTTTTTTTTTAAGAAAAGCCCATCCCGCCCGGGCAGGGCCCCATGTCAACTAAAATTTTAAGCGGGTTGTCCCGATCTGTGTCCGGGCCAAAAAAAAAAAAAAAAAAATTAAAAAAATACATGGACTAGTAAACATGGCCAAGGCCAATTTTATCCCTGTTTACAGCTCACTAGGGGAGCTGGGGGGGATGTCTTGGGGGTAACGGTGGTTTTTCCCCGGGGCCAAAATCTTTAAAACCCCAGGGATGGTGAAAGGGTTTCTTTCCCCCCAAAGGGCCACAGTTTTGCATCCCGTTTCCCATAGAAACCCGGCCCGTTGAAATTAAACGGCTTGGAAACCGTTAAACACAGGTTTAAAGGGGCTGGGCAACGGGTCTTCGCAACGAGACCGAGCGCTGGTTTGGGGGACAAGAAACTTTTTGCCCCGGCAAGATGGTTTGGATAAAAAAGTTCCCCCCCCCCAAATCTCCTGGCCCCCCTTAAGATTTGGTAGGCTGGGCCAAAATCCCTTGCCTGGCCCCACGTCATGAACCCCGTGTCCCCCAAAAATTTTTAAAGCGCTAACCCCGGGGCTGGAATGGGCCCGCTTTAGGAAGGCTCGAGGTCCCGGCCCCACACAAACCCCCTTTGCCCCCTGCTTTGTTTCCCCCCCTGGGTGCGTTGGGGGCATCACTCAGCCTTTCCGTAAACCAACTCATTGTTGACGTGGGGAACAAACTGAAATTTTAAACCCCCACAAGCTCCAGCGAAATTTGGCAGCAGTTTCAATGCCCTTTCGCAGTACGAAGGACACATGGGGGTGACAAGCAACGGGTGCTCCTCGGGGTGTTGAGGGAAACCCAAGTGGGGCAGGGAAAAAACCCCTGCACCCTCCTTTCCAGTTTTTAAGAAGCCACCAAAATGGGGCATTTCAGACAATTCCCCGTCAGCATGGCATTGTGGTTTATCTTAGGGGTTTTGGAAAATTTGTTTGGGGCCCCTCGAAAAAAGCAGGTTTCCCCCAACGACGGAGGGGGAGACGGACACAGAAAGCGGGCACGGGGCCTTTTTGCCGTCGAATCCCGAAGGCCCACCCGTTTCACAACTTTATCGGTCTTTCAAACCTTTTTTGCAAGTTTTTTTTTTTTTTTTTTTTTTTTTTTTTTTTTTTGGTTTTTTTTTTTTTTTTTTTTTTTTTTTTTTTTTTTTTTTTTTTTTTTTTTTTTTTTTTTTTTTTTTTTTTTTTTTTTTTTTTTTTTTTTGGGGGGGGGCCAGGGGGGGGGGGGGGGGGAAGTGGGGGGGGGGGGAAGGGGGGGGGGGGGGGCCCTCAGCTTCAGGGTACGGGTCTGAGGCAAAATCAGGGGTGTGTTGAAACTGTTTGGGGGAGGAAGTGGAGGAGGAGGGGGAGGGGGTTTTTCCTGGACAAAAACTTTACCGTGTCACTTGCCTTGGAAAAAAGGTTGGCAGGGTTTGAGGCGGAGGAGGAAAATTTAGGAAGTTCAGTTTGCTAGTGCCCCCTCGACCCGAGCTTTTTTTAAAACAAGGCTCCATCTCTCACTTTTAATGCTTGGATGAACCATTTCCTCCCAAAATTTATCCCGCATTAAGGGCCCTCCAAAACTGAACAACAGTTTTTTTGGGTGGCCACCCCCCCCGAATCCCCAAATAAAAAACAAAAATCGCAAAATTCCTTCCAACCCCCCCCAAATAGAGAGTAAAAAGCAAGGAATTGGAGAACCCTGCTGATTGTCAACTGGAGACATCGTTTTCGCTGCTTATGTTCTTTTCCCCCCCAAAAGTCACGCCCGGAAAATGTCAGCCGGACAGAAAGAGTGCCAAATAGAGCCCAGCAGGCAAATTGGGGGGCAGAAGCCTAATGGGTGACCTTGGGAATTTCCCTTTTTTACCAACCCCACCAAAGCATGTAACAGGGACCATTTCAACACCCAGAGACCGGTTTTAAAAATCATGGGGGCCGGTTTTCTGGTTTTTTGGTTATTTTCCGGACCCCAAACGCTTTTTGGGTATTTCCCAAAAAGGAAAAAAAGGCCCGAGCTGCTGGGGCCCCGCCATAGAGGTTTTTGTTTCCCCCCCAGAGCCCCGCGTCATATCTGAAATGGGCCTTCAGCACAGCGGGGGGGTCATTACAGACAAACGCATGAAACTTTTTCCCCAGATAATGCTGATCCCTTTGACTTTCATCAAGATTTAATCAAAGGGAGGATCCTGGGTGTTTTGTGGCCCCCCAAATTTCCCAGGTCCCCCGATTAGTTGCCGATCTAAAATTCCCCATTCCTTTCAAACAGAAATAGGGCCCTTGAAAAATTTTTTTTTTAAAAAGGAAACATTTTTATGCAATTTTTATTTCAGTTCCCAAAAAGGGCATTTTGCTGGTTTTTTTCGGTGAGGGGGGCGTAAAAGAAAAACAATTGTACCCAAAGGTTTTTATGAAAAAAAACGTATTCCATTTACTCACTTCATCTTTAAAAATTTTTTGCACGTCAAAGGTTTTTTTGGGCATGGGGCTGTGAGGGTACGTTCATCAAGGGGCCTTTTGAAACAGAAAAGTGGCTTCTAAGTGGCCCTTTTTACCCCACAAAATTTTTTAAAATGGGAGAATCAAATTTTTTTAATTTTTTTTGGGGCATGTTTCTGTGAAATAAGCTAATTCATGGGGTTCCTAAATTTTAAAAAAAAATGGGGTTTTTTAAAAGACATTTTTTTCTTAAAAATTGTCAACAGTGGGGTCACCCGGGGGATGTTTGAAATTTTTTGGGGGCAATGGTGCGTCAAAAAAAAGGAAAAGTGGGACACTGTTAAGGGCCCACAAAATTGCAAAAGGGGACTTGTTTTTTGCAAGATCTTTAACATAGTTTGCAATCCCTGAAAGTAGACAACCCTTTTAAATAAAATTTTAAAAAAAAAGAAAAAGGGAAAGGGGTTGAGGGGTTTCCCATCCTTTTTTAAAAAATGTTTTTTTTCAAAAAAATTTTTAAACCCTACAAAAAAAATTTGCATGTACAAAATAGCTGATAAAAATTTTCCCCTCTGAATTGTAAAAGGGGAAGGTACGGGAAAGATTTGGAACAGATTTAGTTTATTCAGGGAATGGGGGTATGGAGCAAAAGGGGGGCCCCCCCCAAAGAACAGAGAAAATTTTCCTCCAACCTTTGATTAAAACGAAAAAAAGGAAACCCAAGAAAAGGGGCCCACCGGGGTTTGAAAAGGAGGTCAACCACCAGCTTTTCCCAAGTGAAGCTCAATTGGTTTTTGTAAGGGGGGAAGGGGAGGGGATCCTCTGGACCACCACAAACAAAGGCGTAAGCAGCGCCAGGGAGCGGGGTCAAAGTAGGCCCCTTTTTCCCACAAAGGGCCCCCCCGAAAAGCGGGAAAGGACTTGCGGGCGGGCGGTTTACTCCCAAAGGTTTCGCAAACCCCCCTGACGTGACTTCCCTTGCGGTGGCAGCCGGGGTTGTTGCGCGGTACGGGAATGTGAAGCAGGCTCGTATTGGGGAAAAGGGGGGCATAAGGGGGGGGTTCAGGGGACAACAAAGGCGGCCCCTAAGGTTTGGGGAAAAAGGGACGGAGGGGGAAGGAAAAGGGTTTAAAAAGGGAAAACGGAAAAAGACCCCTTTTGGAACCTTCCCTCTCGGGGCACAGGGCCCTATCGTTTGGGCAATGTGCCCGGGAAAGGGGGCAGAGTTTAAAATAGGGTCAAAAACCAGGGGGCCCAATAAACCTGCTTTCTCCCCCTTTTAAAAATTTTTTCCTGAAAGCGGGAAGGGAAAAACAGGAGCTTGGGGGAAGGTAAGGGGGACCCCGAGCCACCGGGGTTGTCCGCAGCCGTCGCGGGGCTGGGGGCGTTGGGGGTCCCTTCACCCTCACGGGGGTCTCAGGGACCCATTTAACTTTACCCCCCCCCTTTGGCCCCCCCCTCTTTTGGCCCCATAAACCGGGACAATAGCCCCCGCCGGGAAATTTTTCCCTTTCGGCCCCCAGCCTTTGCTCCCCCCCAAAACCCCTTTCCCAAAGTCGACTAAAAAAAATTTTCTCCCCAAAACGTTTCATGGGGCCCAAAATTTTTTTGCCCGGAACAACTTTTGGTGGAGCCCAGCTACAGGAGAGGGGGGCCCAACAGGCCGAGAAAACCCGGGTTTAAAGGATGATCGGTTTCGTAGGGAGGACAGGGAAAGGGCTTTTTGGGGAGCGAAATGGTCAGGGGGAGCCGGAGCTTGTAGGCCATGAATTGATGCACCTGAGTTTTTCCAAAGGGGCCCAAAAAAAACCCCGGGGGCCCCAGCTTGTACCCGGGGGTTTTTTAAAGGGGAATTTCCCCTGGCAGACAGCCAAACCTTTTTCCCACGGACCCCAAAGAAAGGGGGAGGGTCTTCTTTTTTTTTTCCCTTTCTTGGACCTTAAAGGGGCGGGGCCGGGAGCGTCCCTTTCCAAACGGCAGTTTGGGTCGCGGACCGGGAACTATCCCCGCGGGGACATCGGGGGAGGCGGGGGGGCACCCGGAAAAAGGGGGGGGCCCGGGGTTTCCCGACCCCCAAAAATAAATGAAGGGGGAGCCCCAGGGGTTTCAGGGGAAAAAGAAAAATTTAAATAGGGAAAACTCCCCCAAAATGGCAATGGGACCAGGCCCAAAAAACCCTTGTTTTTGCGGATGGGAAGTGGTGGAGATTGGTCCCCAAGACTTATTCACTCTCTCCACTTGCCCAAATTTGTTTGGGGGGGTTTGGAACGGGAAAGTAAAGTTCCGTTCCATTTGGGTAGGGGGAAAACAGGGGCCCTTTGCCAAAATTTGGGGGCAAATTGTACTCCCCGACCCCAGAAAATTTTGGGGAGGGGGAGTCCATGTAGCGGAAGATATGTTTAAAAAATAGCTGGGCAAGTCGAGGACAAAAGGGGGACCGGGGGGGGGAATAAATTGGGGCCAATTTTTGAAAAAAAGGGTCAGTGGACCCCCCCAGAAAAACCCGTATTACCGTCAGAGGGAGGCAAAACCGGGGGTAAATTTCCAGGCAATTGGGGCCCCAAAGGGAAAGTTAGGAACGGGCAGGGGCCCTGCGGCCCCCCCCCGGTTTGGTGCGCGGGGACTTGTTGCGAGAACAATTAGTACACGCCTAAAACGAATTCCTTAACGTCTTTGGCTAGATCCGGCCACCATTTAAAACGGGAAATAAATAAAAGGGAACGACTTTCCCGAACCCCTGGATGCCGGGGCAATTCGGGAACTTGCCCCCATTCAACCCCCCCTTTTCCCGGGAGTCCCAGCGCACACATACTTTCTTTACCCGGGGGTGGCCTGGAGTTTTGCGGAGCCACGGAAAACCCCGGGACTTCTAGGAATAAAAATAGGGGCTGAGGCTTTGCCCCCTCTTCCCGCT
>JAODAL010080139.1:0-12342 GCA_025379985.1 Phyllomedusa bahiana | reverse complement strand
AAGTAAATGAAGACTATTAATAAATACATTGCTTTGTTTGATTTGTCTTTGGTCAGGAGATAAAGAAGATTTTGTCTCATAAATTACACTCTCTCCTCTCTTATCTGATTGATTAAAGCTGCCATCAGTCTGTCACTACCCTCCATGTTGTTTCACTCCCTGCAGAGTCTTATTTCTAGCAACAGAGTTTATTTACTTAACTAAATGAAAATCTTTTATGTTTTGTTGCTCTCAATGCATTCCACTATGTAATGAATAAAGAATTGCCATTGGAGTACTTCAGTCATTGTGATCTATAATGTGGTATGGTTATATATACATATAGTTACATATAGTTTTCATTTTCCTAATTAAATATATTTGAGAAAAAGTTCATATTTTTGTTTCCCTGGAGGTGATAGTTCCTCTTTTAAGCTTGTACCTTTTCCTACTTTCAACACATCAACATCACGAATGGACAGTTCACTTTCCACTTAATATAAACACTTGCTATTGTAGGAAGATATTCAGTGTTATTCACTTCAACCATCAGTGGTTTTAATGGTAATTGGTTTATGTGTGGAAAACTGACTTTCTACAGAAATGTGGGATTGGCTCTTCTAGGATAAGTTACTGCTAGCATACCATTATATTAATATTTACAAACATGAGCAGATTTTGGGAGATCCAATGGATGTGTAAGGAACAGTGTAACCTCTGCAAAAGACCAACTGTCCCCGATCGACCAGATTATTCTGTAATGGATTTTCATTTGCCTTATGTATATTGACATCTTCCATCTCCACCTCCCTAATCCATGGTTTGGTTCAGGATTTTAAGTAAGAAGCTGTTTAAATGCTTCCAGGACTCGTTAAGAAATCCTGCAAGTCCTGCTTCCCCAACCCACACTGCTGATGGACCGCTCTCTTGTTATATACAAACCATTCCAGGAAAAGCCTTCACTTAGCAGTATTGAGGATAGAAGAACGCATAGACTTTCTTTGGCAGTCCTGGGAGCATTTAGATAGCTTTTTATGTGAAAATACAAAATCAAATCATATAAAATTACATATCCCCATAATAAAAATTATCCCTTGAATCCCTTACCATCTTCTCATATAGGCGCATAGAAGACCTGATAGATTTTCTTTAAAATGTTTGCTTATAAACTGAACCGAACATTGCAGTGCTTCTCATATTAGAGCTGTAATTGTACACAATTCTGTAACAAACTATTGCAGAATAGTATGCTAGTGATTGTGCCATCTGGTAGTCAAGTACTTTAGTGGGACTAAATTTGCAATGAAGGCACTTTTTAGAAGTTTTAAAGACATGAAAACCTATTAAATTAAAATAAAAAAATAACATAACTGGTATTGTCGAATTTGTAAAAATCTTATTAGTTATTAGTATTTTCTAAAAAAAAAATACCCAGCTACATAATGTATTATTTTTGGTAGCTTTGACTTCTCAAAAACAAACATAAAAAGTGATCAAAAAGTTGCATACATCTAAAAAATGGTACAACACTTCAATATTAAAAATATGAGCCCACACACAGCATCTAGATAGAAAAATAAAAACCGTTATTGGTCTTAGAAAATAATGTTGTAAATAAAAATTTAAAAAAATCATTGAAATTAAACTGAACTGCATTATAACAATAATGCATCTTTTATACCACAATTGTGCTTTTTTCCATTCCACCTTACTGGGGACCAGGCATTTTAATTTCTCTGTGGGGGGTTAAAGGTGCCATTTGTCCTCTTTTTATAGGACAGCAAAATGCCTTGTCCAGACCCTAAGAAATTTTATCTATTATTGATGGCAGGAATCCTACTTATTAAGTTAGCTGGAGTGTCTGTGTTATATCTGTCTTCTGTTGCCTGTGTTTGTTTGGAATGATTGTATGGCATGACAACGATTTAGGATCATTTGCATACTCTGTAAAGCTTAGCTGAAAATAGCAGTCTGTTGCAGAGTGTAGAAGAAATGATCTTATATACTGTTCTCTTGTGTTGGATTTCTCTATTCTGTCTAGACTGAAGATTTTTGTCTCTGTCTTGTTATGACTTAGTAATTTTTGAGAACAATAGATTTGGTGTTTGTCCAGTTTCTGTTGGGCCCTGTCCAAGACTCACATGGTTCTGAAGCCACTTACTATATTATGGTCAGTTGTAGCTTAGGGGCATATTTGAGGGCTAGGGACAGTTAGCTAGGGACAGTTATCGCTATTACTCTCCTGTTCCTGGAGTTACCTGCATTTGAATCTCCACCAAACTGTGCACATCTTTTCATCCACCCTCTATCTTTTTGCTGAGTCATCTTGCGTTGAGTATTTTGATTTATGTGCTTCATATTGCTGTTTCATGTGATTACTGGGATACTTCTCTGTGTTACTTGTTTGAAATCCACTACAGTCGTTACATTATCCCCTCCAAAGATTGAACATTTTTCCCCAGGCAAATCCGAAAAAGAAAAGAAACCAACACATTTGAAAATCCAATAATATTTTAAATTAAATGCAAAAAGTCAGTAAAAAATTGACCCCATATATGAGGCAGAATTCACCCAAGATGAATTATGTTATTACCACTGATATATATAATACACCAAAGTAATGATACTAAATTGTGATAAGCATATATTTAGAAAAAATATTATACATGCATGGAGATAAAGATGATAAACACTGAGGGCCGCGTGTATGAAATTTGGTGTTTAAATGCCAAATTTCATGCACATTATAATAGTATAGAATGTGCGATATTTCTGGCTCATGTAAACCACTCTGAAAGTGGTATACCTGTTCCATCAGTAAGGGTCCCAAGAATTCCCGTATTTAAAGCTATAAAAAAAAAACATCCGTAGGGTTCTAGTGCGCCACGCTTCTCGCACAGCCCCCGAAATCAGGTGCATTACAAAGGCAATCTGTAAGGCGCCTGATAAGGGCGTTCGGGAGGCTTTGCACTAATGCAAAACGGGGCTAGCCGTTTGACGGCTGAAAATACCCAAAACTGTTATAAAATGCCCCCTTGGGGTATATGATTTTTGGCGACCAATTAAAAAGCTGATGAGTGCTGCTCCCTTATTCACTTGCTTTTACTGGATCACAGAAAATTTTTAAAGTGGCCAGCAAAGCCGTTTTTGGGGTCACAAAAAAACCCCCTTTTAAACCCAAAGAAAAAAGGAACCGGGTGGGAAAACCGCTGAAAATCAAGGGACCCCACGGTTGCGTTTTTTTGGGTTTAAATACTCTTGATTATTAATTGTTTATGATCCCCTATCTCCTTTCATTTATATATTTTTTTCTAAGTATATACTTACACATTTGGGGGTATTTTTTATTTGGTTTTTTATAACATACATTTATATGGGGGGTAGAGCGTAACACAGTTTTATATTTTTTTAAATTTTTTTCAGGGGGGCCAAATGAAGTTGGAAACCAAAGTTTACATTCATTTAAAATAAAAAGACACATACAGTATGAAATTTTTTTTTCACAATCTGCATAAAATTAGGTAAACTTCCCAAATTTTTTAGGTAAATTGGATTCCCAAAATTATTTATATTTCCCAAATCCCAAAAAATGAGAGAGAGGGAGATTGTAAAGATTTTTTTTTACTTTCTTGGAAATTTAAAAAGTTTACATACCTAGGATTACTATGCCTTAAAAAATTTTGGGGACAAAAAATATCGTAAGGTCATGTCTTTGGAAGTTCTAAATAAAATTTTGGAAACACCCCTGATTTTAATTAAGAAAAACATTTGGATGAATTTTTTTAAATCCCAAACCAAAAAAACACGCTGTTCTTTTATGAAACACCCAAGGGAATCCCCAAAAGGGAAAATCACCCAAAGTTTATTCGGTAGGAATTGTGGACTTGCAAAAGGGCTGGACCCTTTTTTTGGGGTTTTGAAATTTTCCGGGATATCTAAAGGTCCTCGTTCTTCTGTACAAAAAATTATAACAATGTCTATCATCAAAACCGCCAAGAAGGGAGGGGTTTCTATGTTTTAGAGATAATGTGCTTTGGTCTGACATGTGCATTTTTCAACTTCAAAAACAAAAGAAAAAAACTTTGTAAAGGGATACTGGCAGAAGCGGGGTAAGATTGTTTCTAAGATGGGGGAAATTTTCCCCCAAATTTGGTTCGTTTACTTCGGGCCCAAAATTTTCCCCACAAAAAAAAATCTTCGTTCCGAATTACTTTGGGAAAGAAAACACGTTAAAAAACAGCTTTTCCTGGCCCGCACAGTCCCGCAGGGGGGTTTTTTTAAATTTTTGTGCCTTTCTTAAATATGCAGAGGGGGCTTGGTTTTGGGCTTCATACAAGGGTTTTGGGGTTTTTTTTTGACCCACTTTACTGCCCGGGATTTTTTAGAAATTGCCCTCAAAAAATTCCTGGGTCCTTGGGGGTTAAACTGCCAAAAACGGTGGGGGGTTTTTAGCCGGGTTAAAATCATGCCAGCAACACTGGGGGAAAAAAAAAAGTTTTAGGGCTCAGGTGGGGGAAATCAGTGAAAGTGGGGAGGTGGGCGGGGAGCAGCCACAGCCCGATGAGGTTTTAAGAGGGGCACAATGGGCATTTTGGAGGTGGCAAAACAGGAGTAGGCCAAGAGTGGCCCCAATGAATTTTTTGAAGGGCATGGCAGCAGCAGCATGAGGTTTAAGAGTGGCACAATGACATTTGGAGGTGGGAAAAACAGGAGTAGGCCCAGAGTGGGACAAAGACACAGTGGGGGTAGGGCCGGCAAACAGCCCCCATCAGCAGCATGAGGTCAGGGGCAGTGGGGACAATGGGCAGGGGGTTGGTTTGGTCACGGGAGCACCACAGCAGCAGCATGAGGTAGACAGTGGCACAATGACACATTTGTAGGTCACAGCACCCAAGCAGCGGGATGAGGTCAGACAGTGGGGACAATTACACAGGGGTGTAGGTCAAAAAGGGGAGCAGCCCAGCAGCAGCATTTAGGCAGACCCTTTTTACAATGAAAAACAGTTGTGGGAGGTCACGGCACAGCAGCAAACATGAGGGCAGACAGTGGGACAATGAAAATTCTGGGAGGGGGCAAAAACGGGGGGTAGGCCCCCAGAGTTGGGCCCCAAAGACAGAGAGTGGGAGGTGACCTTGGGGGGGGCACAAAAGAGGGCAGACAGTGCCCACAATGACATTCCCGGAGGGGCAAAAAACTGTTTAGGCCACCGGTGGACAAAGGGCAGAGAAGTGGAGGGGGACCGTGGGGAGCAAAAATTTGGGCAAACAGTGCCACAATGACATTCTGGAGGTGGAAAAACTGGAGTGGCCACAGAGTGGGGACAATGACAGAGGGTGGAGGTGACGGGGGGCAGGGGGCAACAGCATGAGGGGCAAAGAGGACACAATGACACAGTGTGGATGTCAAGGCTCCAGCAACAAAAAGCAGCCCTGAGGTCAGACAGTGGCCAATGACGATTTTTGGGGGTGGGTGGCAATACCAGGGCCCCCGGTAAAGAGAATTTGGGGGCAGAAAAGGGGAAACTGTCCCGCAGATTGTGGCATCAGGCGGGGGGGCGGCATCAGAGTAGTGGCCCGAGGCAGGTTTAAATTTAACCCAACCATTTCTCACATTTGGGGGAGGCTTTATGGCTGATGGGAGTCTGACCCTAAGGCTTTTGGGGTGTGAAAAAACCCGGCCAAACCACGCCTGAAACATCTTGACAAAGGTCAGTCGTTCCACATTTCCCGTGGACCCAAACGGGTTTTTCCTTGGGGGGGAACGATGGGCCCCCCCGCACTGAACCCCGCCGCTCTGAGCCACACACTGGGGCCGGGCCCGGACAGCTTTCTCCATGCAAACTTGGAAAATTGCGGCCACCACCATTTGGGTGCCCAGTAGTCCAGGGGTCTTCTAACTTGGGGGGGGCAGAGTGCTGTCCAAGAGCCAAACCACCTGTCGGGTTTTAGGGTCTTCTCCATTCCGCTGCGCTGGGCGAATGCCGTTTTCATAAAGGGGGGGTAAAGGGAAGTGTATCAGTGGGCTCCCCAAAATTTGGTTTCTGCTGATGGAGGGGGTACGTCCGACCCCCCCACCCTTTCCCCCAGCAGCCCCGGCAAATAGTACGTGAGTGCCCGAAGAACCCCCCCGTCAGACCTGTCAGAGGAGGGACGATGCCGCACATAGGGGAGCGGCCCAACTGACTACGGGGATTTTCCCCATAGTATTTGAGTTTGTCCCCCCCTCAAAAAGCTGGGGGAAAAAAGGGTCCCATTTTGGACCAGTAGCGGGGGGGTCCCAAAAGGGTGGGGAAGGGCCCAAAACTCCCTCTGCCGGGTTTTTGGGCTTTCCGGGTTTTTCCTAGCCCGGCAAAAACCGCTTTCTGCGGGGGCCATCTCACAAGTGTTCCCCCAGGGGCTCCCCGCCTCAATTTTCCCTGTATTTCTGCCACGGTGTGCGGGGATCTGCCTCGTCAAACCCTTTTTCCAAATCTACCTCCTCCAGCTGCTCCTGCTCCCCTTCTTTTCACCTGGGTTTAAAACCATCATTTTTCCAGACAATGCTTCGCCCCCAAAGTCCTCCTCCTCCTCCTTTCAGTCCCCACCGGGGGCCCCTGGGCCGCGAGATGTAGTCGCCAAAGTCTCCGTCCCCTGCCCAGACAGGGTTTTTTTAGCATCTGTTTCTGGGGCTTGGGAAACAGTGGAAAACGTTACATCCCCCTAGTCCTGGGGACTGACAAATAACGTGGGCCCTCCAAAATGGCCTCAAAAAACGGCAGGGGGTAAACCCTGAACTGCCACTGGGGTGACATCGAAGTAAAAACAGGGGGAGTACTCCGGGCCCCCCTGGATCATCAAAAAAATCGTTAAATGGCCTTTCTCTGTTCATACAGTCGGGGCCAACAAAGTGCAGGTGGAATTCCCCCGGTGGGAAAAAAAACGCATATCAGGTTTTGTTGGGGGAGGCCGTTCGGGCCCCTGCAAAATCGAGGGGTGTTCCTGGCTTTGTAGGAATGGATCAGTGCATGCACAGTTTTTGGGCCCTTTTCAGAATCTTCTGAAAAACGGGAAGATTCAGGAAACCTTTTTTACAACCAGATTGAACATTCGCCATACAGGGTTTATGGGGCCATCCCTCCTCAATGCGCTTTTGGGCACCATGTTCCCCCCATTGGGCCGCACCCCGGTTTTCCATTTCGTTGGTTTCGGGGAAAGCCCCACATCGATTTTTTTTGCCTGCATGACTTGGAGCGTTCCTCCCCTGTGTGATTTTGTTCGCCGAGGGGAAACCAGGTTTTAGAAGTGGGGACACCGCTGTGGGCCCCACACATGTGGTATATGGAGCAGTACTTGTGGAAGGGTGGAGGGTGGTGGTTTGGGGAGGGGGAGGGCGGGCATTGGGCCCGGAGCCCCAGTTTGGGCAAAATTTTGGGGGGAAAGCGGCGTCTCCTGTCCAAATTGTTGGTGTGCCTTGGGCCGGAAGCACATTCACCCAGGGGGCCGTAAAGGACATTACTGGCCCTGACCGTAGTTACAGCCCCAGAGTCCGCGTGCTTTTTGCACCTTGGAAAAACCCATAACTAAAAGGACTGGCCCCACTTCTGTTTACTTTTTTTGAAGTGCGGGGTACTCCCTTTTTTTGGAAAAAAATTCGGCTTGGAACCTCCATCTCGGCTGGCACAACCCATTAGTTCTCTGAACGGTGCGAGCCACCATTTGGAAAGGGAGGGACGCGCACCAACAATTTGGGACGGGGAAAAAGGTCAGCTTCTGCCCTTTAGGAGGGTTTTGGATATATTTTTGTTTTTTGCATCGCCTCGCTGAAGACTGTGGCCCATGATACGAGGAGCAGGAGCATCTAGACCGGGAGTTGATGAAAAAGAAAAAACGCTCTTGCAGAGTTGGTGGAGCCTTGACTGGCTCAAAGGCATGCGTGCCACGGGGCGTGCTGCTGCTGCTTTGCTGCGGCGGAGGATGGACCACCACATTGAGCATGTTTCTCCCGGGCCACCGGATGTGACCTGATGTGTTGACGCGGGGCCCGTGTTCCCAACTTTAGCTCCCTGGCCACGCTTCATTTCTCCTAAGATTCACTATACCCGTATTTGGCTCCTCCGGTGTTTAGCAAAGAATGCCACCCCGTGAGTATCGGGTTTTTTCCGCCAAGCTCTGCACGAGTGATATGCCGCCTCTGCCTGCTGAGCCCCTGTGCCCCTACTTTCTTGGACTGCGAAGGGGTTTTTTACCCCTTTGGCCACTTGGCTCCCGACCTCACATTGCTTCCCCGCTGACTCACGGCCCCACGACCCCCCTTTCTGGCTGCGCCTCTGCCTGACCCCCAAAACTGACGCCCTTTCTCCCCACGTGATGAAAACCCTTGCCCCACCCGGCTCCCCAAATGCGGTCGGCTAAATCTTATTATTTGTGTTTCATGTCATGCTGTCCCCATCACCCGGTCCCCTTTTGGGATGCAGAGGGTGACCCCTCCAACTGACCTCCCATGCCACTTCAAATTATACTTTGCCTCACTGCAAAGCAGGGGATATTGGCCCCCTTTTTCGCTGCCCGTACTGTGACTGCCCCCCTCAAATTGTTCATCCCCGCTATATTGGCGCTGAGCCCAGACCAATAGTAATCCTGGTTGGGGGGAACGGATGGGACGAGGAGGGTTTAGGGCAGGTGAGGGCCGCGACCCGCTCCCAGGCCATGCCAACTAAGGGTTGTGTCTACGTTCCCATGACTCTTGGTGGGGTTGTCAGATTTATTGGGGAGGAAAGGGGGACCTAGTCAAACCAAATCAAGAACCTTGGGTTGCTGAAAAACACACGGCCGTAGATGACAGCAGCGTTGTGGCTTGCTGCGACATCCCGTGTGCTGCGACCCGGGGCCCGGAAAGTTTGGGCTCTGCCCTCTCGGTGAAGGCCTGCCACCCCTCTTCTGAAAACTGTTTTTTTCAAAAATTACAGACATGTTTGATGAAGATATTGTATATATAAAAACACACCCTGTATTTGACTCCAAAGAACCCAGTAACAGTTGGTAAACCCCTTTAAATTTTAAATTGCGCTCCACAAAATGGGGAGGAAAAATTGACTTGTATGTGGTTTAAAAATCCTGTTATTTTATGAATATAAAAGCACAAAAAAGGGTTAATTAACCTTTTGGATATAATTTTGTACAGAATTTCTTTGTGGCGGTGAAAAAAAATTTTTTTTTTGGTACAACTGCAGAACAACGCTTAAATTTAAACCCCTGGATGTAAATTGCGCCAAAAAATTGAGCAACCCAAACTACGGCTTTGTAGCGTGTTTCAATGGGTGTTTTCTAACACACAACAAGAGAAAAAAATTGTAATTAACCTTCGCTTGGAATTATGCTACAGGAAAATTGTTTTTTTGGCGGTGAAAAGACGGTTTCTTGGAGTCACCACAGCAGAAAAACAACGCTTAATTGACCCCTGGATGTAATTGCGCCAAATCAATTGAGCAACCACAAACTACGAGTTTTGTAGCGTGTTACAATGGAGTGTTTTCTACGCTACACAACAAGAGAAAAAATTGTAATTAACCTTCGCTTGTGAATTATGCTACAGGAAAATTTTAATTTTTGGCGGTGAAAAAGACAGTTTATTTTTGTCACCACAGCGGAAAAACAATGCTTAATTAACCCCTGGATGCAAATTGCGCCACACAATTGTGCAACCACAAACTACAAGCTTTGTAGCGTGTTACAATGGTGTGTTTTCTACGTTACACAACAAGAGAAAAAATTGTAATTAACCTTCGCTTGTGAATTATGGTACAGGAAAATTGTAATTTTTGGTGGTGAAAAAGACGGTTTATTTTTGTCACCACAGCAGAAAAACAACGCTTAATTAACCCCTGGATGTAAATTGTGCCAAACAATTGAGCAACCACAAACTACGAGCTTTTTAGCGTGTTACAATGGCGTGTTTTTTACGCTACACAACAAGAGAAAAAATTGTAATTAACCTTCGCTTGTGAATTATGCTACAGGAAAATTGTATTTTTTGGCGGTGAAAAAGACGGTTTCTCTGAGTCACCAAAGCAGAAAAACAACGCTTAATTAACCCCTGGATGTAAATTGCGCAAAAGAATTGAGCAGCCAAAAATGAAGTGGTATTTGTATTGTAAAAATGCTGTTTCTTTAAATGAATACAACAGGAACTGGCTTAGATCCCCCTTGGATATTCAATGTGCTGTGAGCAGATAGCATTAAAATGTATATGCAGCTGCAGTGGACGCACACTGGACTTCAGATCCAATACCCCAAAAAATCTGAAATAGAACATTAAGTGAAGCAGTCTCTGAGACAAGCTGTGACACCCCCCAAAAATCGCTATATAAAAATCAGTTCTTCAGTAAGAGCTAACACAATCAGCCGCAGCAGCACCTTCCCTGATCAGTACAGTGAGAGGAGTGTGAGCTCACAGCGTCGCGCCCGGACTTATATAGTGCGGTGACGTCACAGAATCCCGCCGGTCTCTGATTGGCTTCATCTCTGCACATGTCATGTAGGCTATGTCCTTCTTCCTCCCAGAGTGCTTTGCCCCATGTAACGCCATGTGCTCGCAGCCATTTTATCAATCAAAAGCACACTTCGTTCACCCGAAGTACCCCAAAACTTCGACTTCGTTCAGAACCAAAGTTTTCCTGAAATTCTAAACGAATTCCACTTCGTTAGAATCAATTCGCCCATCTCTCATTGTTTCACTATCCACAGTGAAACGAGTACTGTATCAACATGGGCTGAAAGGCTACCCTGCCAGGAAGAAGCCATTACTCCAAAAGGAACATATAAGAGCCAGATTAATGTTTGCAAATACACACAGGAAAAAATACCTAAAATTTTGGAAACATGTCCTGTGGTCTGACAAAACTAAAAATGAACTGTGCGGCCATAATGACCATTGTTACATTTGGAGTAAAAAGTGAGAAGATTGGAAGCCTAAGAACACCATCCCAATTGTGAAACACGGGGCTGACAGCATCATGTTGTGGGGTTGTTTTGCTGCAGAAGGGACTGGTGAACTTCACAAAATAGATGGCAGCATGAGGAAAGAAGATTATGTGGCAATATTGAAGCAACATCTCAAGACATCAGCCAGGAAGCTAAAGCTTGCACAGAAATTGGTCTTCCTAATGAACAATGCCCCAAAGCATGCTGCCAAACTGGTTACAAAGTGGCTTAAAAGGGTTGTCTCACTACAATGGTTCATCTTATCTCACCCCTGTTTTCTTGGTTTCACTTTGAATTCAGGGTTGTGTTTACTGGCTTCCACTAGGCTGAAGTGGAAGCTAGGTCTGTAGCTATAGCAACCAGTGCTGGCAGCCTATCAGGATAGATCAAACAGGTCTGTAGCTATAGCCACCTGAGGAGTTGATGCAGCCCATATAAGAGGGGATATCTCAGAATAGGTGGGACACTGTTAATGGACACATATTGCAAAGTGACTTGTTTTTGCAAGATCTTTAACAGAAAAAGCAATCCTTGTAGTTAGACAACCCCTTTAAGGATAACCAAGTCAATGTTTTGGAGTAGCCATCACAAAGCCCTAATCTCAGTCCTATTGAAAATCTATGGGGAAAGCTGAAAAGGCAGGTGCGAGCAAGGCGACCTAAAAACATGGCACAGTTACTCCAGTTCTGTGAGGAGGAATGGGCCAAAATTCCTACCAACTATGTGAGAAGCTCGTGGGAGGATAATAAAAAACGGTTTGACCCAAGTCATGCAGTTTAAGGGCAATGCCACCAAATAATAATGAAATTTTATGTAAACTTTTGAGTTTGTGGGAAAATAATAAAATGCCTTTAAAAAATTCTCTCGTCATTATTCTGGCTTTTGGGAAATATAAATAATTTTGGTAATCCTAAATGACCTAAAACAGGTAAGGTTTATTCTGATTTCATGTCAGATAGTGAGAAAACATGCATATGTGTCTTTTTTTTTTAAATTCGAGAAATTTTTATTGAACAGAATATGTCATTGAGCATAAACTCACGGCAAGCAACATGTCAAGATCACATTATAACAAAGCAAGAACTGCATTGGCAAAAGGAAGAGAGAAGGATCTCAATCACTTAGACATCTAATATGCATAACATGACGTCACATTCCTGGATAATTGCCAAGAGGGCATGCAGAAAATGAATGTATACTACAAACTAGTAGCATTAAGTGAAAAACGGGCGCTGTGAGCACCCATATACCCAATATGAAATAAAAAAAATAAATAAATAAATAAATAAAAAAAAAAAAAGTAAATAAAGAAAAGAAAAAATCCCACACCGACAAAACAGAGAAGACAAAAAACCCATACAAAAAGAGACAATCTCACAAGACCCGACATGAAAAGAGGGACACA
>JAODAL010080138.1:0-12342 GCA_025379985.1 Phyllomedusa bahiana | reverse complement strand
TCCCTTCCTGCTGCCGCCGTGCCCTCCGTCTCAGTCATTTGCCACTCTGTGGCTTCCTCGTGTTTTGCCACCTCCAGAATGTCATTGTGCCACTGCCTGACCTCATGCTGCTTTGGCTGCCGCCGTCACCTCCACACTCTGTCACTAATGTTGCCACCTGAGCTCTCAGCTTGCTTTTTTCCAGCTTTCGCTGGCATGGCTTTATCAGGCTACATTCCCGCTTCAGTTATTTGGTCAGTTTTGCCCTCTTAAGTGCCCAGGGAATTTTATAGTGAAGCGATTCTAAAAGCGGCGGCAGTCATCTGCGTGTCATACTAAAACACAACATTGTATGAAGACCAAACCAAGCTCCCTCTGCATATTTAAGCATGGCACAACGTTCTACAGCACCCTGCAGGCTCTGTGCAGCCTGGAAATAGCTGCTTTTTAACGTGATTCGTGCCGAAGTAATTCGGAACGAAACGAATTTTGTCGGAAAATTCGCCGAAGTGACCGAATCTAATTTTTGAAAAATTCGCCCATCTCTAATTATTATGGTGTATATTCATGGTTGTTTTCTGTGTTTTATTCACAGTGTCCTATTCCTTCACAACGATGGATTTTAGGTCTCGTGATACATCATGGACCACTAAACTCAATGAAGTGTTCAGTGAGAATCCATGTTTTGATGTTATGCTAAAGGAGGATAATTTAGAACTAAAAGAACTTAATAAATGGAGGGAACTACTACACAAAAGATTAAGGGTGTGGTGGAACAAGGCGTTCCTTGAAAAATATCTATCTAAAGGTCTGATACCTAGGGGCTTACGTGTCAAAGTTTTTCCATCCTTTGGCATTGAGGATGAAATATTCAAAACAAAATGGGAGTAAGAAGCCAATAAGTGTTCAGTAGGTTTCATGCAGCTATTGGTTCAGTCGAACACTTCAACCCTTAACAATATTGAGACTGAACTAATGGAAGTACAATCCCAGCTATGAATAATGATGTCTGAAGAACAAGTTGATTTATTTAAAGTAGAGCTGGATAAAAATCTAGCCAAATGGGTAAAGGACATCTGTGAGATTAAGATAAAAAAGCTTCAAAAGAGACATCAATGACTTTCACTCAGGGAAAGTATATAGATGGAGAGGCCTTCGTAGTGGTTCACGCTCTCGGTCCCACTCTGGATCGATGTAATCAAGTAGGTTGCAGGACCTTTCCTCGAATTCAGGACAAAATGATGACGTTCCACATAGGTCTGGTGTAACACAACCTGTAAAAAAAGGCAGAAAACACATAGGACAGAACAAAGCTCCCCCTCCTCCTCGTGAGACCAACACCTCCACCAGGAGCAAGATAAAGGTAATAAATCTGTCCCCACACGTGCTGACTACAGCGCAGGAGGAGGTGTTGAGTTTGGGTCTCTCTTTTTCACCCACTAACTCGTTTCATTTTTTCACAGCCTTAAAAGATCTACATCTATTTGCGCGTAAATTAATTTTTAAGAAATTACACGCCAGTAAGAGCTGTGATGCGTTGTCTACCGAGGAGGAGAGGAATGCTATTCGTATTTTGGAGGAATTATCTAATGAACAAAGTGAGTTGTCTGTAGATAGTTTTCCCTCTCACTTTAGTTTGAGATCTACACGTTTCCCCCCACTGTCTTTATGTCCCTCTGTTGAAATCTTTGTGAGACTTGTATCCTCTGAGATGCAATCCCTTTACAAAGGGTATAATGGGGATAATTTATCCAGGACGCATAGAGAGGCTCTAAAACAACTACAGGCAATGAAAGATGTTATCATAAAACCGACTGACAAGGGGGGTAATGTGGTGCTATGGCTAATAACTAAGTATGAGAAGGAGGCAACCAGTCAACTACGTGACAGACAAACATATAGTAAGGTTGCCTATAACCCAACAAATGCCTTTATGGCTGAGTTGGAGCTCATTCTGGAAAAGGCCTATGAAGAAGGTACCATCTCCAAAAATGTGTATGACTTTTTATTGGTAAAATTCCCTAAGATTCCAACCTTCTACTTGCTACCTAAGATACACAAGGATCCCGTCAATCTGCCAGGACGTCCGATTGTGTCTGGTATTGGTGGGTTGTGTGATCCAGCCTGTAAATTCATTGATCACTATCTGAAGCCCCTTGTGGAATTGTTACCGTCATTTGTAAAGGACACAACGGACGTTCTAAGGCGGATTGACGGGATCTGTATTGAACCTGGTATGTACTTGGTTACAGCTGATGTAGAATCACTGTATACTAATATCCGTCATGTTGACGGTTTAGCAGCGGTAGACTTTTTTCTAAAAAGGAGTGATTTGGAACCGAAGCTATGCCAATTAATCCTGGATCTCTTGGAGTTTATTTTGTCACATAATATCTTTCTATATAGAGACAATTATTATGTGCAACAGCAGGGAACTGCCATGGGGGCAGCATGTGCCCCGGCGTACGCCAATCTATTTTTAGGCTATTGGGAGCGTGGCATTTTCCATGAAGAAACCATAGGGTCTGTGGATCGAGTTCATTGTTGGCTAAGGTACATTGTTGACGTGCTGTTTTTATGGCACGGCACAATGTCCCAACTTGAGGACTTCATGGGGAGCCTTAATAACAACGATTCCAATATTAAACTTACATATAAGGCGGACGCAAAACAAATCGATTTTTTAGACATCGTTATCTGCATTGATGAAAAGAACATGCTACAAACTGGTGTCTATCGTAAAAACACGTCTGTCAACTCCCTATTGCAGGCGTCCTCATTTCATAACCCGGCCACGATAAAAGCCATCCCCACAGGTCAATTCCTACATATGCGACGTAGACCTGAAAGAATGGTTTTTGGAACGTGGCTACAGTAAGTGAAAAATGAAACAGGCTTACTTTAGGGCCAAAAAACCTCCAAGGGACCAGTTACTCCAATTGAAACTATGGAATGACAAACAAGGGGTTAAAAAATGTGACACAAAGACCAGGTTTATTACCACATATAAGCAACAGTGGTCAAACCTGCGTAAAATTCTTTGTAAACATTGGAATGTACTAAAAACTGATCCTCTCCTTGCAAAAGAGATCCCTGACTACCCAATGATGACAGCCCGTCAGGCACCCAACTTAAGGGACCAACTAGTTTCGAGTCAGTATGTGATGGAGAAAATGAATCCGTTTTCTACCCGGGGTCCTAAACGTGGCTTTTTCCCATGTGGATGTGACTCTAGTCTACTCAAAGTCTGTGGTATAGACATTGTACACGTTGGTATTAGAGGTGGTAATTAGTGATGAGCGATTACGTTGACTATCGTCATCGGGTCGATAGTCGATTTCGGCAATTATCGATGAGATATCCGATAGTCGATAATAGATTATTGCCGATGACCATTAAAGTCTATGGGAGAGGAACAACACCTTCATTCTTACACCCAAACAGGGATGGAGAAGCTGGAATTAACATCCACAACATCAAATGGATACCGGGCTACATTCTTAGGCAACACACTGGTTATAAAAGCCACAGAAAAAAAACTCACAACCTTCACTATCCCTGTCTTGCACCAAAAGCATGCCCCTTAAACCTGCATAAACCCACAAATTAAAAAGTGCCAGAAGGCAGTATGATTTTGAACCATTTTTTTTACTTGAACTGGACATTGAATATCCCTGTCCTGGAATGCAGGCATGAGCCCCAAACCCTGCATGACCCCAGATTAAAAAGTGCCGGAAAAAGGAGTCATTAACCCAAACCATTTTAGTTGAAACTGGACATTAACTACATCTGTCCTTTACCGCAATATACCATTAAACCTGTCTGACCCCAAAAGTTTAAAAAGTGCGGGGGAAAAAGGAGTCTTTCAACCACCATTTTAGTTGAACTGGAAATTGACTATACCTGTTCTGTACCACAGTATGTCCCAAATTAAACCTGTCTGACCCACAGATTAAATAGTGCAAGAAAATGGAGTTCTTTGAACCCACCATTTTAGTTGAACTGGAAAATTGACTATACCTGTCCTGGACTGCAGTATGACCATTAAAACCTGTCTGACCCCAAATAAAAGTGCCGGGAAAAAGGAGCCCTTTGACCACCATTTTAGTTGAACTGGACATTAACTAAATCTGTCCTGTAACCAGTATGACCATTAAAACTGTCTGACCCACAGATTAAAAGTGCGGGGAAAAGGAGCCCTTTAAACCACCATTTTAGTTGAACTGGACATTGACTATACCTTTCTGTCCCACAGTATGACCATTAAACTGTCTGACCCACAGATTAAAAAGTGCTGGGGAAAAGGATCTTTCAACCACCATTTTATTTTGAACTGGACATTGACTATACCTGTCCGGGACCGCAGTATGACCATTAAACCTGTCTGACCCCAAATTAAAAAGTGCCGGGAAAAGGAGTCTTTGAACCACCTTTTTTAGTTGAATGGACATTAACTATATCTTCCTGTAACCGCAGTAGACCAATAAACCTGTCTGACACACAGATTTAAAAAGTGCTGGGAAAAGGAGTTTTTAAAACCACCATTTTTTTGAACTGGACATTGACTAACCTGTCCTGGACCGCAGTATGACCATTAAACCTGTCAGACCCCCAAATTAAAAAGTGCCGGGTAAAGGAGTCTTTCAATCACCATTTTAGTTTCACTGGACATTGACTATACCTGTCCTGTACCGCAGTATGACCATTAAACCTGTCTGACCCACAGATTAAAAAGTGCTGGGAAAAAAGGAGTCTTTCAACCACCATTTTATTTGAACGGGGATTTTTGACTAAAACCTGTCCTGTGCCGCAGAATGACCATTAAACCTGTCGGACCCACAGATTAGAAAGTGAAAGTAAAAGGAGTCTTTGGACCACCATTTTAGTTTCACTGGACATTGACTATATCTGCCCTTGTACCCGCAGAATGACCCCTGAACCTTTTTGACCCCACAGATCACAAAGTGGCACTATGCTATTTTGGTACCGTGACTGTCATTTAGTATATTTTTTGGTAACTGACATTTGTTTACAGAATTTAATTTAGGGAAGTTTTATTTAGTTTTACATTATTATCTTTTAGCTTTTTTTTTCAAGTGTGATAACATACAACATACAACCCCTCCCGGGCATTTTTTAAAGGTATTTTTTACACGTGTAAAGTGTTAATTAGTCCGCACACCCCATAGAAAATACAAATGTCCTAATAATGCCCAAAACACTTCTTATTTGAGAAGACATTTGACCTCCGGGCTTCTGAGAGTGATTCAGCCAATCAATTCAATGGTTTCATTTTTCCTCCAAATCCTTCTTCAGTGATTAGGGACAGATTCCCCTGGAGATCAAATGATGCGACCCCATAGTGACTCCAGCCCCAGATAATTTTAAGCCTCAAATTGTGCAATTTGTGTCAAGCCCTGGGGCCCTTTTTGACACTACTTAACCTCAAAGAAATCACCTTTTTTAAAATCTGATTTTTAGAGAAATTTGAAGCTCTCCTGATTGCCCCTAAACGGGGAGAGCCAGTGCTGCCGTCAGCCATCTGTTAACAAAGGAGGTCCAGCTGCCAGGGCCCGACTTACAGTTTGGGGGCGTTGAGAGACAAGGCTAGCGTCTGTCATCTATTAACACGCAGGTTCAAACTGCCAGGCCGGAGTTACAGTGGGTGCGGTGAGAGCCCAGGCTGGCGTCTGTCATCTATTAAAAATGGTAAAAATGCCCTTATGACCAGCAACGAAAAAAAAGTCGTGCTGAAGCAGAGTGCGGAAGCGGAAGTGTGAGGTAAGGCCCCCAGCCTTCCTCAGTACACAGTCAAGACCTGGGTACGCTTGCCCCTCCATAGAGCGGACCAATTGAGCTTCACTTGGAAATACTGGTGTTAACGCTCCTGTTCCACCACAGGTGCCCTTTTTCTTGGGATTCTTTTTCTCAATTTTTCTCAACGTGCTGCAGGAAAAATTTTCCTCTGTGCTTTGTTCTCTGTCCGTGCTCCATTCTCCATGTCCTCTGAATAACCTACATCTGGTCAAGTCTTCCTTTACCTCCCTTGTACAATTCAGAGGAATTTTTTCACCAGCTATTTTGTACATTTCAAGTTTTTTAGTAGTTTTAATTCTAGAAAACACATTTTTAAAATAGGATGAAATCCCACCATGTCTTTGTTTCTCTTTTTTAATTGTATTAAATGGGTTGTCTCAATACAGGTATTGCTAGTAGTGTTGAGTGAATATTATCGACAAAGTTGAAATCGGCACAGTTTTTATGTTGATCGAAATTTTTTTGATCATCGATAATTTAGGTTAAAATCTGTGCATCATCTATTAAGATCGCGCCATTTTCGGCGCTTCCTGTCATGTTGGCGGCCATCAAATCAGCTTACAGAATAGAGCAGGGTGAGGGTGTGTGTGCACGTCCCTGACTGGGATGTGTATGGTTGCGATTGGCTGGGAAAATCACATGACCTCGTTTACATAGAACAGCCCTTCCTGTTCAGCCTCAGTGTCTCTCAGCGTCTCAGAGCAGTAGGACGTGCGCTCTTTCCCGTTTTCCAAACAGCTACAGCGAAATTATTCTATTTCTTCACAGAGAAAGCTCTACTATTAGCTGTTATCCTTAAACTTTAGTTGATTAGAGATTGAAGATTTTATGTAGTTAGGTAGAGAATTTTAAAAGGAGCATCTACCGCTGTAAAGGTCACGGGGAGTCGGAGGGGGGCCCCCGCGGGCAAACACACACAAGCTCTAAAAAGAATACTTGGGTAAAGTTCACCAAGATTAGTGTAGACATTGCACTGCAATACTTATTATTAACAGTTTCTATTGAAATAAATTTTCCCGGATATTGGGCCCGCCTGAACTTATAATTAGGATACACATCTTTTTTTAGTAACTGCAGGTCCTCTTTGTTAGGTGCAAAACTCCACTTTAATTTCATATACATTTCAGAAAGGGGATCATTTTCAATTTTGCCCATTCCACCTTTTTTCATATATCCACCTTGCAGTTAAATTTTAATCCAGCATTTGTAGTCAGCACAGTGATAGGGGCCAAAAATACCTTGTATTATCCGAATACTTTACAGATACGTTGTTTTTGCACTTTTGCCAGTCCAGATTGTTCATTGAGGCACCTGGGACTTAATGTGAATACTGCAATTTTGTATCACCAAGGGGAAAATTAAGGTGCCAAAAAATACCTTTTATTATCCGAATACATTTACAGATACGTGTTTTTTGGCTTTGGCGCACTACAGCTTTGTTCATTGAGGCAACCTTGCACCCTTTAAAAGTGAATACGCAATTTTGTAGTCAAACCCCAGGTGAATTTAAAGGTGCCAAAAATACCTTGTATTATCCGAATAAATTTCAGATACATGTTTTTTGACTTTGGCGCACTACACTTTGTTCATTGAGGCACCTTGCACTTAAATGTGAATACTGCAATTTTGTAGTCACCACAGGTGAATTGATAGGTGCCAAAAAAAAACCTTTTATTTATCCGAATACATTTCAGATACGTATTTTTTGGCTTGGCGCCACTACAGCTTTGTTCATTGAGGGACCTTGCACTTAAATTTTGAGTACAGCAATTTTTTAGTCACCACAGGTGAATTGAAAGGTGCCAAAAATACCTTGTATTATCCGAATCATTTCAATACTGTTTTTTTATACTTTGGCGCAGGCCAGCTTGTTGATAGATCTACTTTGCAGTTAAATTTGAATACAGCAATTTTGTAGTCGCCACAGGTGAATTGATAGGTGCCAAAAAATCCCTTGTATTATACGAATACATTACAGATACGTGTTTTTTTTGCACTTTTGCCCAGCCCAGATTCGTCGATAGACCCCCCTTGCAGTTAAATTTGAATCCAGCAATTGTGTAGTTACCACAGGTGAATTGATAGGTGCCAAAAATCCCTTTTTATTATCCGAAAACATTTCAGATAGTTTTTTTTTTTCACTTTGGCGCAGGCCAGCTTTGTTGATAGATCTACTTTGCAGTTAAATTTAAATTACAGCAATTGTGTAGTCACCCTAGGTGAATTGATAGGTGCCAAAAAATACCTTTTATTATCCGAATACACTACAGAGACGTATTTTCAGTTTGGGGCCGGCCAGCTGTGTTGCTAGATCTACTTTGCTGTTAAATTTGAATCCAGCAATTTTGTTTTGATTTGAGGGATTTGAGAATAGCTATGATTTGCCGTCTTTCCAAAACTCTTCCATACCTTCTCAAATTTTTATATTTCTGAACATGGAGCGAAATTCAAGTGGTATTCGAGCAAAGAGGGGGGTAGGACATGGAGGTATAGGTACGAGAGAAGGTGCTCCTTCCAGTGCTGGCGACAACCCACGCATGCCAGCGGATCGTCAGTTTCAGGGCCGTCAGGCCTGTCATCGCTGGGTCAGGGCCCTGTGAATCTCAGTAACGAACAGCGTCGCCAATCTGTCCTTCAGTGGTTAATGCAACCTGCATCCAGCAGTCTTACCTCCTCGTCCTCCCAGTCACGGCCACAAATGTCGTCATCATCATCATCAACACAGGTGACTTCGTCGTCCTGACATTCTGCATCCAGGAGCTGCGGGCTACAAGCAAGAGGGACTGCAAGGCGTTGCCGACCGCCCGGGATTTTTGCCGATTGACCGGCTTCCTTCTCCTCCTCTGATGGCATCAGTAACTGGGCGTCAGAGCAGAGAAAATCATCCTCTTTGGCCTCTTGATCTTTTAACATGCCTTCTGACCCCAACCGCATTTTGTCATCAAAGAGGTCTTCAGAAAATGGATTATCCACAGTGGTGGGTACACGAGTTGACATTTGGGCTGCTTCATGTACTTGCTGAAGGTCAAGTACATGGTATATGTAGAAAAGGATCAGCAACTGTCACAAATAAACACAAATGGACTGGCAAGGCATAAACAAAAGGGAAACAAGCTATAGGGTCAGCATCCAGTGATTTTCCACCCCCTGGCCCTTTAAATTTCACCAAGCCAGCGTGCTCGCACCCGAGGGAGTGGGTCTGTGCACCCATGCACACAGCAGAGGTAAGTGGTGGAGCAGGAGTTGGGAGAAGTGAGCGTCCTGAGTATCTTGCACCAAAACAACTGTTTTAGGCCTGTTCTCTAGATGGATGGAGCGTCATACTCCAAACTTTGGAACATTGCGTGACAGACTCGACTCTTTTGAATGCGCTAAGGATGAGTAGGCATGTTGCACCAGATTCATAGGATTAGACACATTTATGAATGTGTAACGCCAAAAGTAGGAGCATCACTGTCAGTATAAGCCAGGCAAAGTTAAAAGTGGTCTGACTGATCCCAAGAATTGCCTGGAGGACAATAAAATGTAAATTATTTCTCAACTAATTACACTAAACTAATAAAAACTAATTTATGATAATTATCAAACTATATTAAATTAAATAATGTAAAATAAATATTAAATGATGTGATCTAAAATGAATGTTAAATTATATTATATAAAATATAAAATTATCTTCTACAACATTTCTATAAAATTATATCATCTAAAATTAGTATTAAATAAAATAATATAAATTAATTAAACCAATGGAGCATCTACCATGAATCCCATTCTCAATCGGGTATTTACACAGTTAGAGTAGTATTATCAGTGATTATAAATAGAGATTGGCGAATCGTTTTTAACGAAGTTGAATTCGTTTAGAATTTCAGGAAAACTTCGGTTCTGCACGAAGCCGAAGTTTATGGTGATTTGCGGGAATGAAGCATCTTTGTTTTTTGTAAAATGGCCGCAAGCACATGGCGTTACATGGGGCAAAGAACTCTGGGAGGAAGAAAGAAGGACCCTCAATGACATGTGCAGACATGAAGCCAATCAGAGACCGGCGGATTCTGTGACGTCACAGCACTATAAGTAAGGACGGCACCTGCGCTCCTCACAGTCCTCTCATTGTGTCTCTTGACATAACAGCATCCCTGCTGCTGATGCATAGCTCTCATTATACAGCTTTACTTAGCAATTGGGGAAGGGGAAAAAAGACCATTACAAGTCTGTTACTTGCTTGGTCACTCAGTGTTCTATATCTGCTGCTACACAGATCTCAGATCTGTTGTATTGGGATAGAAATACAGACCGCTTTTTCTGCGCCATTATTTCAATTTCTCCTGTTGTATTAGTGAATTTTAAATTCAAGTAATCGACTCAATCCTGATAATGTTGTATTGGTATAGAAATACAGACTGCTTTTTCTTCACCATTATTTTAATTTCTCCGGTTGTATTATTTTATTAGGGAATTTTAAATTCAAGTAATCCACTCAATCCTGATAGTGTTGTATTGGGATAGAAATACATATCGCTTTTTCTGCGCCATTATTTCAATTTCTCCTGTTGTATTAGGGAATTTTAAATTCAAGTAATCCAATTAATCCTGATAGTGTTGTATTGGGATAGAAATACATATCACTTTTTCTGCGCCATTATTTCACTTTCTCCGGTTGTATTAGGATATTTTAAATTCAAGTAATCCACTCAATCCTGTTAGTGTCGTATTGGGAGTCAAATAGAGTCTATTTTGTCCACCATTATTTAAATTTCACCTGTGCTTTTATTAGGGAATTTCAGATTCTGGGAATCCTCAATAATGTTAGTGTTTTACTTGGAGACAAATACAGTGTGTTTTTGTCTGCCATCTATACATTTAAATTTCACCTGTTCATTTCTGTAGGGAATTTAATATCCAAGGGTTGATTTCTCCGCTTGTTTTGTTGGAGTGAATTACAGCGTGTACATATTTCTGTCACAAACATGCCTGAAATCCATAAACTTCAGACCGGTGGGGGTATTTTAATATGTGGCCAAGAGTTAATTTATTCCCTTTTTGTGGAGAATTTTGTATCAAATCCAGTGTTTGTGTATTTCAGCCCTACATACATCTCAAATCCAGTCTCTTGGGATATTGCTATTTGTGGCAAACAGTTATTGTCTCGCCGCGGCCGTCCCCCTGTGCGCACGGGGTCCGGCACGGGTGCTGCGGCTGCCCGCAGCCGTGGTCCTTTTGCTCTGGGGCTGGAAGCCCCGTACTTACCAGTCCCCGCTCCTGTCTCCAGCTCTGACAGCCGCCGCGCGCATAATCCCTGCTTAAGGCGCGCGCGCGACGGCTGGTCCGGCTTTAAAGGGCCAGCGCGCCTTTACTTGGGTAATTGACGTACGCTGGTCCTATATATGGTAGACGTCCCTAGCACTCGCTGCCAGTCTGTTGGTGTGTTTAGGAGCGTTTAGTGTGTATTGAGTTCAGTCTTGATTTCCCGTGTACCAGTCCGCCTGCTTACGTTTCCTGACCTTGCCTGTTTGCCGCCTGCCCTGACCGTCTGCCTGCCTCTGACCACGAACCTCTGCCGCCTGCCCTGACCTTCTGCCTGTCCCCGACTACGCCTCCGGATTACGATTTTGCACCACGCTGTACCCCGGCCGCCATCGCAAGCAAGTCACGTCAGGGGTAACGACCTGGTAGCCTCACGCCGCAGCAAGTCCATCCCGCTTTGCGGCGGGCTCTGGGGAAAACCGGGGGCTACTTAGACTCCGTTCCCTGGCGTGGCTTAGCTATCATCGCTTGCGTTGGTCCAGCGGATCCACTCCTCCGTTACAGTTATTTTTTTCATTTGTTGTGGTGATTCTGTTAATTGCTGATTAGTGTTGAGCGATTATTATCGGCAAAGTTGAAATCTGAACGGTTTTTATGTTGATCAGATTTTTTTAGATCACGCGATAATTTAGGTGAAAATCTGTGCATAATCTATTAATATTGCGCCATTTTCAACGTCTTGAGCTAGGTGGATGTCTCTGGGGGTGACGGTGGCTCTCAGGCTCGGCGTACGCTCTTCAAAACCGCAGGGATGGTGCAGGGTTCTTTCCCCCAAGGTCCTCTGGTGGCATCACGTGCCCATAGAAACCAGGCCGTGTTGAAATTAATCTGTCTTGGAGACAGTCCACACACAGGTTAGGAGCTGTGGACGGCTCTCCGCAACGAGACCGAGCGCTGGCTGGGTGACAAGAACCTTGTGCCAGGCAAGGTGGTGTGCGATAACGGGCGAAATCTGCTGGCCGCCCTTAAGATCGGTAGGCTGGAGCACATCCCTTGCCTGGCACATGTCATGAATAGTGTTGAGCGATTACGTTGGCTATCGACATCGGGCGATAGTCGGCCACCATCGATAAGGTTTTTCGATAGTGAGCAGTCGATTATGAGCGATGACCATTAAAGTCTATGGGAGAGCAACAACACCTTCATTCTTACACCCAAACAGGGCTGGAGAAGCTAGAATTAACATCCACAACAGTCGCTTAGGTTATAAAAGCCACAGAAAAAAAAAACACACAACAT
>JAODAL010080137.1:0-12343 GCA_025379985.1 Phyllomedusa bahiana | reverse complement strand
AGTGTTCCTATCCCCTGCTTAGCATACAAATTTGAATTCAGCAAAAAACGACCCTGTCAGAAAGACCAGGGCGCTGTGAAGTTTTTACTATACTCAGGATATGTCACTAGTACAGCAGAGCATTCACATGCCCCCTGATCTGTATAGTATTTTTATAGTTACAGCTCCACAGACACATCATGATTATAGTAACACACAGGGTCACTGCTGTCACATCTATCTGTGTAGAGAGCAGGAGGAAGCAGGCACACACAGGGTTAATCCAGGCAGCACGCCCACAGAAGCCAGAGCCCTCCTCCCCCTCCACTACAGAAGCATTCTGTGTGGGAGGGGCTCTCTGCTCTGACCTGTATTCAGAGGCTGATGAGTCATACAGACCTGACAGCCAGTGAGATAAGGATCAACAGGTCAGCTGCTATAGAGATTTGAGAAGCTGATGTATCCTACTAACTGGGCTAACTCAAAATCAGTAGGACATTTGTAATGAACATATATTGCAAAGCTGCTTGTTTTTTAAAGATCTTTTAATTAAAACCCAATCATTGTAGCGAGACAACCCCTTTAACCTTCGCTTGTGAATTATGCTACAGGAAAAATGTATATATTTTGGCGTTGAAAATGACGGTTTCTTTGGGTCAGCACACCAGAAAAACAACGATTAATTAACCCCTGGATGTAAATTGCTTCAACAATTGGGCCACCACAAACTAGTAGCTTTGTAGCGTGTTACAATTGCGTGTTTTCTACGCCACACAACAAGAGATAAAATTGTAATTAACCTTCGCTTGTGAATTATGCTACAGGAAAAATGTATGTATTTTGGCGTTGAAAATGACGGTTTCTTGGGGTCAGCACACCAGCAAAACAACGCTTAATTAACCCCTGGATGTAAATTGTGGCAAACAATTGGGCCACCACAAACTAGTAGCTTTGTAGCGTGTTACAATTGCGTGTTTTCTTCGCCACACAACAAGAGATAAAATTGTAATTAACCTTCACTTGTGAATTATGCTACAGGAAAAATGTATATATGTTAGCATTGAAAATGACGGTTTCTTGGGGTCAGCACACCAGCAAAACAACGCTTAATTAACCCCTGGATGTAAATTGCGCAATAGAATTGAGCAGCCAAAAATGAAGTGGTATTTGTATTGTAAAAACGCTGTTTCTTTAAATGAATACACAGGAACTGGCTTAGATCCCACTTGGAAATTGAATGTAGATGCAGCTGCAGTGGATCGCACATGGATTTCAGATCCAATACCCCAAAAAATCAGAAATAGAACATTAAGAGAACAGTCTCTGGAGACAAGCTGAGACACCCACAAAAATCGCTGTATAAAAATCAGTTCCTCAGTGAGAGCTATCACAATCAGCTGCAGCAGCACCTTCCCTGATCAGTACAGTGAGAGAAGTGTGAGCTCCCGGCGTCGCGCCCGGACTTATATAGTGCGGTGACGTCACAGAATCCCGCCGGTCTCTGATTGGATTCATCTCTGCACATGTCATGCAGGCTATGCCCTTCTTCCTCCCAGAGTGCTTTGCCCCATGTAGCGCCATGTGCTCGCAGCCATTTTATCAATCAAAAGCACACTTCGTTCACCCGAAGTACCTCAAACTGCGACTTGGTTTCAGGAACTGAAGTTTTCCTGAAATTCTAAACGAATTCCACTTCGTTAGAATCGATTCGCCCATCTCTAGCGATATTATTGCCAAAAGTTGAAATCGGCACGTTTTTTAGGCTTATCAGAAATTTCCGATCACAATCTTACAGATAATCTATTACTATCGCGCCATTTTCAGCGTTTCCTGAAATTTTGGCGGCCCAGCTAATCAGCGCCGAGGATAGAGTAGGGGTGAGGAGGATGTACAATGTCCTCCACTTTGCGGTGTATGTTGTATGGATCTCATTGGATGCAAAAATCACGTGACCTCGTTTTATCTTATGCAACTCATTTCTGTTCAGCTCTTTCTGTCTATGACACTTCAGAGCAGGACGTCTCGGTTGATTTAACCAATAGCTGTTATAACAGCTCTGGAGATGTCTCTTTTCTAATACAAGAAACCAATCCACCTCGGCTATAGCTTAGAATATAGTTAGATAAGAGGAATTTCACTTCATTATTTGGTTAGAGAAAGTTCTAAAGATTTCAAATGGTGTGTGCAGCGCGGGGCTGCAGGGAGGGGGGGGGGGTAGAGTAGAGGGCTTTGGAAGGGAAGAGAATTTATAGTGCAGATCAGTGATGTTCTGTGACCTTGAAATTGAAAAAAAAAAGCAATGTTTTTTTACCACTTTTTTGGCCAGCAGACCTCTGATAGGAGTGAAATTGGTCCCTATTGTTTTTATTAGTTCTATTGCACTCCACTGCGTGTCATAGTTATCCTAAAAACCGGCATAACTTATCTCTTTGACTTATAAATAGTCTGTTTCCGCAAAGAGATTCAGTATTTAAGCCCATATTGTGGTATACCTATTTTATAGTAAATTTGCGCCTGTAGTCAGTTGTGCGAAGACCACATATAAACCATATGACAATTTAAATACTCTTATTGCAGTCAGGGTGCGTTTCTGGTTGACGGCAGAGAGATAGGTTGAACGGCACATTGTGTGTATACATTTTTTATAGTAAATTGTCGCTGTCGTCTCAGTGATTGCGGAGGCCGCCATATTAATCCGATTTAACATTTAAAATACTCTTAGTGCAGTAGTGCGTTGGTTCAGCGCAAAGTGTCAGTTGCAAGCAAATTGTGTTGTACATATTTTATAGTAAATTACGTTGTAAGTCAGTGGGTGCGAAATTGGGGCCGCCATTATTAATATTTTCCTTATAAACATTTTAAATATCTTATTGCAGTAAGTGTGTCTGTTTGGGCGCAGAGAGCTCAGTTGTACGTCAATTGTGTATATACATATTTTATAGTAAATTGCGCCTGTATTTAGTGGTGCGCACAAGGCCGCCAAAATTATACATATAACATTTAAATACTCTTATTTGCAGATCGGGTCTGGTGTTTTTACGTGACCCTTTCGGTGGGGGGTTGTCGCAGAAAGCTCAGTTGTACGACAAATTGGTGTTATACATATTTTATAGTAAATTGCGCCTTTAGTCAGTGTGGCGAAAGGCCGCCTTATAATACCATATAACATTTAAATACACTTACTTCAGTCCGTGCGTCTGGTTGGCGCAGAGAGATCAGTTGCGCAAAAATTGTGTTATACATATTTTATATTAAATTGCGCCTGTAATCAGGGGTGCAACGGCCGCCATATTAATCCATGTAACATTTAAATACGCTTATTGCAGTTCGCGCATCTGGTTGGCGCAGACGAGCTTCAGTTGTACGCAAATTGTGTTATACATATTTTATAGTAAATTGAGCCTGTAGGTCAGAGGTGCGAAGGCACGCTCATAAAAATACATATAACATTTATAATACATCTTATTGCAGTTCGTGCGTTGGGTTGGCGCGGAAAGCCTCAGTTGTATGCAAATTTTGTTATACTTATTTTATAGCAATTGCGCCTGTAGTCAGAGGTGGAGGCCGCCTATTAATCCATGTAACATTTAAATATCTCTTATTGTAATCGGGTGCGGTCCCGGTCGGCGCAGAGAGCTCAGTTGTACGCAAACTGTTGTTATACATAATTTTTATAGTAAAATTGCCACATGTAGTCCAAGTGATGCGAAGGCTGCCATATTAACTCCATGTAAACATTTAAATATCTTGTTGCAGTCGTGCGTCTGTTGGCGCGAGAGCTCAGTTGTACGCAAATTGTTGTTTTACATATTTTATAGTTAAAATTGTGCTTGTAGTCGTGGTGAGAAGGCCACCATTTAATCCATTAACATTAAAATAATCTTATGCAGTCCGTGCGTTGGTTGGTGCAGAGAGCTCAGTTGTAACGCAAATTGGTTATACATATTTTTATAGTTAATTGCGCCTTTAGTCTGTGGTGCGGGAAGGCCGGCATATTAATCCATGTTACATTTAAATAATCTTATTCCTGAGTCCATGTGTCTGGGTTGGCCCAGAGAGCTCGTTGCATGCAAATTGTGTTAGACATATTTTTAGTAAATTGAGCCTTCGTAGTCAGTGGTGAAAAGGCCGACATATTAATCCATTGTAAACATTTAAATACTCTTATTTGGCAGTCCATGCATCTTGTTGGCGCAGTGCAGAGAGAGTCACAGTGGTACCTTATTGTGTTATTACATATTTTATAGTAAATTTGCGCCTGTAGTCAGTGGTGTGAAGGCCGCATATTGAATCCATGTAAAATTTAAATACTATTATTGCAGTCCGTACGACGGGTTGGCGCAGAGGGCTCAGTGTACGCAAATTGGGTTATACATATTTATAGTAAATTGGCCTGAAAAGTCATTGGTGCATCCGGCCGCATTTTAATCCATATAACATTTTAAATAATCTTTTTGCAGACCGAGTGTTCTGGTTGGCGCAGAGATCTCAGTCTGTACCCAAAATTGTGTTATAAATATTTTATAGTAGAATTGCGCCTGTTAGTCAGTAGTGCGAAGGCCGGCCATTTATTAAATACATATAAAACTTTAAACTAATCTTATTTGCAGTCCGTTGCGTCAGTTTCTGGGCAGAAGCGCATTTGAACGCAAATTGTGGTTTATACATATTTTACTAGTAAATTGTGCCTGTAGTCAGTGATGCGAAGGCCGCCATATTAATCCATATAACATGTTAAATAGCTTATTGCAGTCCGAGCGTTGGTTGGTGCAGAGAGCTCAGTTTGCACGAAATTGTGTTTATACATATTTTTAAAGTAAAATTGCGCCTTGTAGTCAGTGGTGCGCAAGGCGCCTTATTAATCCATTTAAACATTAAATAGACTCTTATTGGAATCGTGCGTGTGTATTGGAGCACTGGCTCAGGTTGTTGGCCAAACTTGGGTTATACATATTTTATAGTAAATTGCGCCAGTATTTAGTCATGCGAAGGCCACCATATTAATCATATAAATTTAATACTCTTATTGCAGTTGAGAGTGTGCTGGTTAGCGCGAAAAAAAGTCAGTTGTATGCAAAATTGTTGTTATACATAATTTATAGTAAATTGCGCCTATTAGTCAGAGGTGCGAAGGCCGCCATCTCTTATCCCTATAACATTTAAAATACTCTTATTTTGCAGTCGTGCGTTCTGGTCAGCGCAGGGAGCTCAGTTGTACGAAAATTGTGTTTTACATATTTTATAGTAAATTGCGCCAGTACAGTAGTCCAGTGGTTCGATGGCCACTATATTATATCCTTTATAACATTTATATACTTTAATTGCAAGTCAGGTCCTATGCATCTGGTTGGCGCCAGAGATCTCAGTTTGTACGAAAAATTTGATATATTATTTTATAGTCAAATTGCACCTGTAGTCAGTCGGTGTGAAGTCGCCATATTAATCCAATATAACATTTAAAATCTATTTATTGCAGTCCTGCGGTCTGGTTGGTGTGCAGAGAGATCAGTTGTTCGCAATTGTGTTTATACATATTTTATGGTTAAATTGCACCTGTAGTAAATGGTGCGAAGGCCGCCATATTATTCTTTATAACTTTTAAATACTCTTATTGCAGTCCGTGCGTCTGGTTTGCGCAGAGAGCTCGTTGGACGCAAATTGTGTTTATACATATTTTATAGTAAATTGGCTCCTGTAGTCAGTGGTACGAAGGCAGCCATATTAATACATATATACATTTAAAATCTTCTTGCAGTCCGTGCTTCTGGTTGGTGCAGAGAGCTTAGTTGTACGGAAATTGTGTTATACATATTTTATAGTAAATTGCGCCTTTAGTCAGTGGTGTGAAGGCCGCCATATTAATCCATGTAACATTTAAATACTCTTATTGCAGTCCATGTGTCTGGTTCGCGCAGAGAAGTCAGTTGTACGCAAATTGTGTATACTATTTCCTAGTGAATTGCGCGTAGTCAGTGGTGCGAAGGACCGCCTTATTAATCCCATATAACATTTAAAATACGCTTATTTCAGTACGTGCGTATGGGTTGGCAGCAGAGAGATCAGTTGCGCGAAAATTGTGTTTACATATTTTATAGTAAAATTGTGCCTAGTAGTTAGTCGTGCGAAGGCCGCCTATTAATCCATATAACATTTAAATGCTCTTATTTGCAAGTCCGTGCGTATGGTTGGCGCGGAAAGCTATGTTGTATGCAAAATTGTTGTTTATACCATTTATTTTATAAGCAAAATTGCCGCCATTGTAGTCAGAGGTGCGAAGGCCAACCATCGTAATCCCATTATAACATTTAAATACTCATTATTTGCAGGTCCGTGCGTACTGGTCGGGCAGAGAGTCAGTTGTACGCAAATTGTGTTATAATATTTTATAGTAAAATAGTGCTGAGTAGTCAGTGGTGCGAAGGCCGCCATATTAATCCATATAACATTTAAATACTCTTATTGCAGTCCGTGCGTCTGTTGGCGCAGAGAGCTCAGTTGTATGCAAATTGTGTTATACATATTTTATAGTAAATTGTGCCTGTAGTCAGTGGTGCGAAGGCTGCCATATTAATCCATATAAAATTAAAATACTCTTATTTGCAGTCCGTGGCGTGCTGGTTGGCGCAGAGAGGCTCAGTTGTACGCAAAATTGTGTTTATACATATTTTATAGGTAATTGCGGCTTTTAGTCAGTGGTGTGGAAGGCCGCCATATAAAAATCCATATAACATATAAATACGCCTTATTGCAGTCCGTGCGTTATCTGGTTGGCGCAGAGAGCTCGCGTGTACGCATTATTGTGTTAACATTTTTATAGAAATTGCGCCTGTAGTTAGTCGTGTGAAGGCCACCATATTAATCCATATAATATTTAAATACGCTTATTTCAGTCCGTGCGTCTGGTTGGCCCAGAGAGCTCAGTTGCAAGCAAATTGTGTTATACATATTTTATAGTAAATTGCGCCTGTAGTCAGTGGTTGCGGAAGGGCCGCCATATTGCAATTCATGTAACATTTAAATACTATCTATGGAATCCGTGCGTGTGGTTAGCGCAGAGAGCTCAGTTGTTCGCAAATTGTGTTATATATATTTTATAGTAAATTGCGCCTGTAGACAATGGTGCGAAGGCCGCCATTTTAATCCATGTAACATTTAAATAATCTTATTGCAGACTTTTAACGTCTTGTTGGGCGCAGAGAGTCAGTTGTACGCATATTGTGTTATACATGTTTTATAGTAAATTGCGCTTCTAGTCAGTGGTGCGAAGGCCGCCATATTAATCCATGTAACATTTAAATACTCTTACTGCAGTCCATGCGTCTTGTTGGCGCAGAGAGCTCAGTTGTACGCATATTGTATTATACATATTTTATAGTAAATTGCGCCTGTAGTCAGTGGTGTGAAGGCCGCCATATTAATCCATGTAACATTTAAATACTCAAATTTGCGAGTCCCGTACGTCCCTGGGTTGGCGCAGAGGCTCTGTTGTTACGGCAATATAAAAAAAAAAGTGGGGCAAAATGTGTTATACATATTTTATAATAAATTGCGCCTGTAGTCATTGATGCGAATGTTGGTATATTAATCCAAATAACATTTAAATAATCGTATTGCAGTCCGTGTGTCTGATTGGCGCAGGAGGGCCAGTTTTAACGCCAAAATTGTGTTATATATTATTTTATAGTAAATTGCGCCTGAAGTCATTGGTGCAAAGGCCGCAATTAGAGATGGGAGAATTGATTCTAACGAAGTGGAATTCGTTTAGAATTTCAGGGAAAACTTAGGGTTCTGAACACGAAGTCGAAGTTTGGGGTATTCGGCGTGAACGAAGGGTGCTTTTGATTGTTAAAAATGGCCCTGCGAGCACATGGCGCTAATGGGGCAAAGCACTCTGGGAGGATGAAGGGCATGCTGCCATGGGCATGTGCAGAGATGATGCCAATCAGAGACCGGCGGGATTTCTGTGAACCGTCACCGGCACTTATAGGATCCGAGCGGCGCCGCTGGGAAGCTCACATCCTCTCCACTGTACTATGGGACAGGGAAGGTGCTGCTGCGGGTGCGAGCGCTTTCTGAAGAATGATTTTTTATTACAGCGAATTTCTGTGGGGGTGTCTCGTTGTCTCAGGGACTGTCTCTGAATGTGCTATTTCTGATTTTTTTGGGGTATTGGATCTGAAATTCCGGGCAAAGTGTGCGTCCACTGCTGTGCATATACATTCAAATATCAAGTTGGGATCTAAGCCAGTTCTGTTTGTATTTCATTTAAAGGAAACAGCGAGTTTTTACAATACAAATACCAATTCATTTTTGGATGCTTGAATTCTTTGGCGCAATTTACATCCAGGTGTTAATTAAGCGTTGTTTTGCTGGTGTGCTTAAAAAAATTAACCGTCTTTTTCAAAGCGAAATATTAATATATATTTTTTTGAGTAGTAGCTAATTCACAAGCAAAGGCAGAATTACAACTGTATCTCTTGTTGTGTGGCGTAGAAAACACGCAAGTGTAACACGCTATAGTTTGTGCGGCCAATTCTTTGGGCAATTTACATTCCAGGGGGTTTAATTAAGCGTTGGTTTTGCTGGTGTGCATGACAAAAATAAACCGTTCTTTTTCACGCACACATATATATATATTTTTTTGGTAGCCTATTTCACAAGCAAAGGCAAAATTACAACTGTTTCTCTTGTTGTGTGGGTAGAAACACGCAATTGTAACACGCTCACTAGTTTGTGACGGCTCAATTCCTTTGGCGGCAATTTACATCCAGGGGTTTAAATAGGGTTGTTTTGTTTTTGCTGGTTGTGCTGACTAAATAAACCGTCTTTTTCAACGCCAAATTATATATATTTTTGTTGTAGCCTAAATCACAAGCAAGGCAAATTGACAACTGTGTATCTCTGCGTTGTGTGGCGTAGAAAACACGCAAATTGTAACACGCTACTTGTTTGTGGGCTCAATTCTTTGGCGCAATTTAACATCCAGGGGGTTATTAAGCGTTTGTTTTGATGGTGTGCTACATAGAAATAAACTGTCTTTTTCACCGCCAAATATATTATATTTTTTGGTAGCCTTAATTCACAAGCAAATAGGCAAATTACACTGTATCTTTGTTGTGTGGCGTAGGAAAACACGCAACCTGTAACACGTATAACCTAGTTTGTTGCGGCTCAATTCTTTGGCGCAATTTGACATCCAGGGGTTAATTAAGCGGTTGTTTTGCTGGCTGTGCTGGACAAAAAATAAACCGTCTTTTTCCTACACCGAAATATATACATTTTTTTGTAGCATAATTCAACAAGCGAAGGTTAATTAAGCCTGTTTGTTGCTTTTACATTTAGTAAAACACACAGTGTTGTAAACGACACATACAAGTAAATTTTTCCTGGCCATTTGTGGGAGCGCCAATTTATATCCCAACGGGTTACACATGCGTGTTAATGGGTTCATCTTTGGATGTCAAAAACAGGGTGTATATTTATCTTATACAGAAAGCTGCATCAATCAGTGTCTGTTTAATTTTAGAAAAACGTATGTCCAGGACAGAAGAGGTGGCGGCTCTGCAACTGCGAGTGGCCAGTGGCACAAACATTTTCTGTAACGGGGCACCAGGTGCAGCACAGCAAGGGGGACGTCGCAGCAGGGGTCATCGGTGAGGCCACAATTGCCGCTGTATCTAGCGGCCGTGTGTTGTTCAGCAAACCAAGGGTTCTTCGATTGGTTGACTAGGTCATCTCTTCCTCCCAGATGACATCTGACAACCCCAGCCAAGCAGTAGGGTGGGAAACTCAGACCACAACACTTAGTTGGCATGGCCCGGGAGCGGGTCAGCGGCCTCACCTGTCATCAGCCCGCCTATCTGTTCCCATCCAGTTTCCCTCAGCCAGGGATTCTACAATGTGGTCTGGGCTCAGCGCCAACTATATAGCGAGGATGACAATTTGAGGGAGGGCAGTCAGCAGTACGTGGGCAGCGAAAGAAATGGGGGCCAATAATCCAGCTTTCTTGCAGTAGGCGGCAATAGTATAGATGTGGGAGAGTGTCATGGGAGATCATTGTGGTGAGAGGTCTGCCTAGGCTTACCAAGAACCGGTGATGAGGGACAGTGTGACGATGAAAAACAAATAGATGATGATGTAGCCGACCGCATTGGTGAAGCCGGGTGATAGCAAGGGCTTCATCATGTCAGGAAAAGGAGGGAGTTCAGCTTGCGCGTCAGGCAGCGGCGCAGCCAGCAAATGGGTTGTGTGGCCGTGAGTCTAGAAGGGTAGAGCAGTGTGGAGGTCGAGGAGCCAAGCGGCCCAGGGGTAGGAAAAACACCGCTTCGCAGGTCCAAGACGAGTAGCGGCAAAGGGGACTCAGCGAAGGCAGCGGCGGCAGAGTAAGGCACTCAAGTGGCGGAGCGTTGGCCGGAAAATCAGCTACTCGGCGGTGTGGCGGCAGTTCTTTGTCTAAGAGGACACCGGAGGAGCCGAACTATGGGTATATGTAGAATCTGTGGGCAGAAAGTGGAACCGTGGCCGGAGTATCGTTGGCCACAAACGCGGCCCTGCGTCAAACATGCAGCGTTAACTTCGGTGGGCCTTGGGAGAAAACGTGGCTCGATGTGGTGGTCCATACTGCCGCTGCGAGCTGCAGCAGCGGGCCTGTGGCACAGCATGCCATTTCAGGCCAGTTCAACGCTCCACCACCTCTTCTGATGGCAGCTGTTTCTCTTTGTCATCCTCTCCAGGTCCAGATGCTCCTGCTCCTCGCTACTCATGGCGCCTGCAGTCTTTCAGAGAGGCGATTGTAAAGTGACAAAAGTATGCGTCCAACCATCCTAGGTGGCAGCAGCTGACCGTGCTCCTGTCCTCAAGTTGTTCGGTACTGCAGTCCCTCCCTTTTCAAAATGGTGGAACCTGCACCATTCAATAGAACTAATGGCTGTGCCGAGCGAGTTGGGAGAGTTTTCCAAGCCGTAATTTCTTTTCCAAAAAAGGGCCAAGAGTACAGCACTTCATAAATATGTAGAAAGAAAGTGGGGTCAGTCTCTTCGAGCTTATCGGTTTTGTTCCAAGGTACGGCAGCGCGGACGTTCTGGAGCTCGTAACTACGGTCAGGGCCAGTACATGGTCCTTTAGGCCCACTGGGTGAATGTGCTTCCCTGCCCAGGCACACCATAAACAAACTTGGACAGGAGACGCCGCTTTCTCCTCCACGTTGTCAAACGGGCTCTGCGCCAATGTCCGCCTCCTCCCTCACCACCACTTCTCAGCCTCCACAAGTACTGCTCCATCAAAACCACATGTGTAGGGCACAGCGGTGTCACGCAGTTCTACACCGGCTTGCCTCGGCGAAGAAGTCCCCACAGGGGAGGAACTGCTCCGCTCATGCAGCAAGAAATCGATGTGTGGCTTTCTCCGCGCCAACTGCAAATGGAACCATGGTGACGGACAAAAGGGGTAACATGGTGTCGGCTGCACGAGGAGGGTGGTCCCTGGCCCTGCATGGGCCCGTGTTCAATCTGGTTGTGAAAAGGTTCCTGAAGTCTTCCATCGATCTTCAGAAATTCTGAAAATGGCAGGAAACTGTGCATGCACTTAATCCATTCCTACAAACCAGGAACACCCTCCTCGAGTTGCAGGGCAGAACGGCCTCCCCCAACACACTTGATATGCGATGGGTTTCCACCCGTTGGAATTCCAGCCTGCACATGTTTGGGCCGACTGTATGAACAGAGAAAGGCCATTAACGATTTTTTTGATGATCGGGCAGAGTATCCCTGTGTAACTTTATGTCAGCCAGTGGAGCTCATGCGTGAACCTGCCGTTTGTTGAGGCCATTCGAGGAGGCACGTTATTTGTCAGTCGCCAGGACTACGGGATGAATAACGTCATTCACTGCTTCATGTCCTGGAACAGATGCTGAAAATCTGTCTGGGAGGGGAATGGAGACGTGGCGATACATCTCGCGGCCACATGAGTCCCGGGGGGCTGAATGGGAAAAAGGGGGGGGAGGAGGACATTGGAGCAGAAGCATTGTCTGGTGAAATGGAGTGGATTTTCTACCCAGGTGACAAGAGAGGAGGAGCAGGAGCAGCTGGAGGAGGTAGATGGAGATGAGGAAGAGAAAGGGAGATGACCCGCAAGCACGTGGCAGTATACAGTGGAAATGGAGGGCAGGGAGCCCCTCGGAGTCACTTGTGCAGATGGCCCGCAGCATTTTGATTTGCCCCGGCTAGTGACAGCCGAATAGTCAGCATCGGCAGAGGGATGATTCTGGCTCTCCACCCTATTGGACCCTCGCTACCGGTCCAAAATGGGAGCCTTTTTCCCAGCTTTGAGAGGGAGGCAAACTCAAATACTATAGGGGAATCTCGTA
>JAODAL010080136.1:0-12343 GCA_025379985.1 Phyllomedusa bahiana | reverse complement strand
TACAGGAAAAAAATTTTTAAACAAATATGTTAACACAATAGCATCAACTGAGCTCTATGCGCAAAACAGAGCACGGATGCAAAAAAAGTATTTTAATTTATGGTTTAAAATAGGCAGCCTTCGCACATGATACAGGGAAATTTTACTATCAAATTGTATAACACATATGCGAAATGAGCTATTTGGGAAACAAACGCACGCACTTCAAAAAAGCTATTTAAAAGTTATAGGGAAATAGTTTTGGAAACAGACCGCTGATTGCAATAGAACTGAAAACACAGGGACAATTTAATCCTTCAAGTTTGGGGCCAAAAAAGTTGTAAAAAAATTTTTTTTTTTCAATTGTAGATCAAGAACAATGAGCTGAAAAAAATTTTTCCTTTCAAATCCCTTTCCCCCTCCTGCCCCCCTCCCCCCTCCCCCCCAGTTGCACACAATAGTATTTTTAAAATTTTCTCTAACAAAAAAAGAAGTGAACTTCTTAATTAATTTTTCTAAGCTGTAGGTAGTGGATGGTTTCTTGAATTAGAAGAGACAATCTATCAGAGCTGTTAGAACGCTTTTGGGTTTTAAAACACAGAGAACGCCCTGCTAGAAGTGTGATAGACAGATTTACTCAAACGGGAAATGCAGTTGCAGAGATAAAATAAGTTCAGGTTTTTTGCGGCCTTGAGTTTATACCCCCAAAGGGTGACTTGTCATCTTCTACCCGCTCTTCCTCGGAGTTTGGGTAGCCCCAAAATGCGGGAAACGCTGAAAATTTTTATTATTATTATTATTATTATTATTATTATTATTTATTTAAAGGCCATTGTTTCCCGGGACTTACATTCGGGGGGTTAATACTTACTAAGTCAAAGGGTACAGTGAAAAAGGAAAATGACATTTTGGGCAGAAGAGGGGGGGCCCCTACCGCAGGGTTACAATCTAAAGAGGGGAAAAGAGACGGGGGGTGAAACGTCAAAAACGCTTCTGTAGTTTTCCCACCCATGAATTTAATTGGCAGCACTCACTGATTAAACAAGGGTACTTTTTTAGTGCCCAGGGCTGTTTGTTTTTGGTAGGTGCTAAAGGAAAAAAATGCACAGATATAGAAGGTTCTGCCATCTGCAGGTGTAATTGCATTCAGTATGTTCAGCACCCGGGGCAGAAAAAGAGGAACCAGGCGAAAAAAAGGGGGGGAAACAAAAAACCCCCGCCATCTTGCACCCACAATGCTAAAACGTGGCCCCCTGTGTTTTATAAATCAAGAATTAGGAAATGAGAACTAAGGCCTTTTCCCATGTGTGGGGTTTTTTGACTTTTCGGTTTTGAAAACCGTCTGCAAACGTGACATTTATTTTGGACTCTATGGAAAACCCCGACCCCTCCTGTCGGGGGTTTTTTATTGTTTGGGGGCCGGCGGCCGAAAATCGTGAACTGTTCACCCTTCCAAAGGGTTTTGGTGGAATATGAAAAATGTCCCCACGAGGGGAGGGGTTCTCCTGCAAAAACCCTGTAGAAAAAACCGTCCCCTGGCGGCTGTTGCCAGCCCAAAAAAAAAATGCAAATACCCGGGCGAGATTTCCCCCCGATATTTGCCTTTTGGGTTGTGTTTCCCCTTACAGGTAAAAGGAAAAAGTTTTGGGCGTTAAAGAAATACTTTTGAAATGGTAATTCTTTACTTTCAATGTAGATCAAAGTAGAGGAGAACATAATGACACAGTTCTGAATTTTTTTTCCGTTTAAAGGGGGATTTATTGCTTCTTCATTTGGGTGTTCTCTCAAGTTGATGCTCTACTTCCTGAAATCCGGGGGTTTTTTCTTCCCCCCCCAATGGGTTTCAAATGAAGGGGGAATGACATCACCCCCTCTTTTTTCATGCGGGTCCGTCCCCCCCTTCCCCCTCCAATATCACTGTTCCTATGCTCGATTTTGTAAAGTTTTTACATCCAACCCCTGCTTTCAGTCTAAACAGTTTTATAACTCAGCATGATCCTACAGTGGGGTTTTGCTACCGCTGAATCCACCCAAGCACAGATCCTTTCCCTTCTTTTTCATAAGAACCGTACACAATTCGCGTTTTTGATTTTGAGTGCTGCAGTGTCAAAGGTAGCATTGTGATAGAGAAAATGTAAGAGAAAAAGGCGCGATAGTAAAATTATTCTTAAGATTTCACCTAAACATCGCGGATCGTAAATTTCGAAAATCCTAAAACCCTGCTGTTTTCAATTTTGTCGATAATATCGCTCAAACCCAGTTGCCAGGTCCTGTGGCCCATGTGGTGACGTCATCACACTCTAGATAAGACAAAAGGTAGAGAGAGGAGAGGAGAGCAGGGTGGGTCCCGGAAAGCTTGTACAGTACAACCAGAAAAAATAATAGAGGAATTTTAGAAAAAGTCTTATTTACCTTTCGTACATGTTTAAAAATAATATTTGTAGCGAAAAACCCCTTTATAAGGATCTTTGTGCTATGTTTTTATAAAAAAAATAAAATTAGGATGTGTTGAAAAAAATTCAGGTCTAAGACTTTCTTTGTTGCTCATAGCAATCAATCAGAGCTTGACTTAAATTATTTCAGAACACTATATGAACTTAAAAGGGAGCACTGATTGGTTGCTATGGGCAACAAAGAAAGTCTTTTGTTTGTTTTTAACTTTATGAGTATATGGAATAATACACCCTTTTCTTTCACTTTATATACAGCATCTCATACACAATTGAGTAAACCCCTCACGTGTTTGTAAATATTGTTTTATATCTTCTCATGGGACAACAGTTTGATACAAAGTAGTGAGTGTGCAGCTTGTATAACAGCATAAATTTGGTGGGCCTTCAAAATAACTGAACACATAGCCATCAATGTCTAAACCACTGACAACAAAATGGACAAATTGTGCCCAAAGTGTCAATATTTTGTGTGGCCACTATTCACAGGTTGACACTCCTCCATTATGACATCATGAAGCTAGTGGATGTTAGAGACCTTGTGCTTCTCCACCTTCCGTTTGAGGATATCCCAGAGATGCTCGATAGGATTTAGGTCTGAAGACATGCTTGGCCAGCAGCTTTACCCTCATTTTCATTTGATAATCTTAGAGGTGTGTTGGGGGTTATGTTGGAATACTGCCCAGTGGCACCGTTTCTGAAGGGAGGAGATCATACTCTGCTTCAGTATGTCACAGTAGATGTTGGCATTCATTGTTGCCTCAATGAACTGTAGCTCCCCACAGCCAGCAGCACTCATGCACTCCCACCACCATGCTTGACTGTAGGTAAGACTTCATATAAATATATTTAGGCTGTTATATTATTATACCACTCTTCATAATTTACTTCATAATGTCTCTTTAATATAGAAACTTTAAAACATCGCTCAAAGTAATAGCAAACTTTCTCAGCATATAAATATGTCAATAAAAAACCTGGGATCCAATGCTTAGTCTCTGAGTCTCCACTCCTGGTGTATTGGCCTATATCGTGGTGTGATATACCATCTTAATAGCAGAGTAGCCATCCGACCAGCTGCAGTGTTCGGTGTGTCCACCTCACAATGTTTCGGGGGAGAGATACACTCCCTTTCTCAAGCGATAACACCAAATTTAGGACACCTGCTCCTTTTTCACACCTGAGACCTTTTAATGCTAATGAGTCATTATGACACTGTGGAGGGAAAATGGCAAATTAGGCACATTGTTTCTATTTTCACTTAGGGGTGTACTCACTTTTGTTGCTAGTGGTTTAGACATTAATAGCTGTGTTGAGTTATTTTGAGGGCACACCACATGTACACTGTTATACAAGCTGTACACTGACTACTTTATATTGTTTCAAAGTGTCATATCTTCAGTGTTGTCCCATGAATAGATATAATACTATATTTACAAAAATGTGAGGGCAGTACTCACTTTTCTGAAATACTATATGTCCAGGTTATCTGCACTTCTCTATGTCCACTATATAATCCTAATGTAGGAATATGGTGTAACATCTCAGCATCTTAATTGTCTATGTGCATGAGATGAGAAAACACAGGTGATTGCTACTCATCTGGATCCAACCCTTCCCTCCCCCCGTTGTAAAAGGGTGTTAGTTCACATGCTGGACTCTTTAATTGCTATCTTTGTCCATTTAAAACACTGCTATGATATCTATAGAAAAATATTGAGATTCACTGATAGCCAAAGCAGCTTTTATTTAAAAGCAAAGAAAATAAAAATTAATATCACCTAGACGTGTGACAATGATCACCCAGTGTTTTTGATGAAAACTGAATTGTTATAATAGTCTTAGTTTAATGAAAATATTCTATAATAAATGACAAACACGAAAATTATACAGCAGTGGGAGTGTTTAAAAAAAGGCAGAGCAGTGCTGATTATAAATATCTGTAATTAAGTATAATTAGATATATAACTATGAACCCCTAACTGCGTATAATAAGGCTATTAATGCATTGAATGATTCTTGTGACATACAGTGATTTTATGCAACAAATTAGCAGTGTAATTCAATATACTTAATTAGTCCGTTAAATAGTTGCGCTACTATATTTGTGAGAGGTATCAAAATCAACATCTATTATATACCTAATCTACTTTCTTTACGACCATATTTATTCACCATCATTCTCATAATTAATAGCACAGGAACACTTTGTATAATCATAAAAAGTGGTGGACCACTGAGGTATGGGGTGCAGCCCTGAATCACATAATGTGTGCATTAGCCCTTTTATGCATTATTCTGCTACAGTTCATCTTCTATGTGGATATGGGGCCTGTGTGCATAAAATTCAAGCCTATAGCAGATAAACAAGGTGACCTTCAGAAAAAATACAATAATTCATTGTCTTTTTAATTCTGACAAACATCCATACAAAATCTTCATCATACTTAATCAGTCATAACATGAAGTCACTTGATTAATACTATGTGCTATGCAGCCCCAAGTATAGCAATATGTGAGGTATTGTGTGTTAACTTTTTAAACAAAGCAGATAGATTAGTTTTTCCCATCTTCATTAACACATCTCAAATCTTGGATACCCACAGAACCAGACTAGCAATCTGCCCTGCCCTATCCTATTGGCCATTTTCTTTTATGTCACGTCTGGCCAACCTTAAGTTGTCAAGTGGATACCTCCTATCGTCTGCTGAGGCAGCCATCTCCTCTGACCTCTTTCCTTGACTGCACTTGCCTGCTTGGTTATACAGCAGGTTGCCACCTGTGTGAATATTTGGCAGCTGGCCCCTGCTTGATAATACAGCAGCTGCTGTATTAGCACACCACTGCCTCTGGCAACTCCTTAATGGGACCCACAGATTTTTCTCAGTAGTTCATCTGACTTAAACCAATCTCACTTGCACCACAGTGCTGTGTCACTGCTGATCTCTCGAGTAGACTACACTCTGTCACACAAAGGTGAAATGTATAAAGCAAGGAACTAATGGATGCTGCTGAAATGGACAGTGGCGCAAAGATTAAGAAAGGTTGATTTTATTTTAGATAAGCATTTTAACACTATACTGGTGTTTTTTTCAGACTCTTAGAAAATTATGTTACAGGCACATATACATGTAAAACAGAGAAAATTACATCACAAGGTCAAATGTGAGGAGTCAAGAGACCAGAACAGAACAAATGTAGAAGACAGCAAGTAATATATCTAAATCAGAAACATAGAGGCCCATATTGTGTGTTCAATGATGCCATCAATAATATATACTGTAAAACTTTACATCATACATATAAAATTGTTGAATAAAAAATTAGGGTATGAAACACAGGGTGCATAAAACTGCTTAAGTAGTATATTATAAAAAAGGAATCATAATAATAATAGTGATAAAAATAGCCAATTATATAGGTATGTGAATAGTGAAAACCAAATAAGAAGTCTTAATGCAGGAGTAGTTATTTTGAAAGGTTATTTTTATTAGTTTTATTGAGGTCATTTAGCTGCAGGCCGGATATTTTATAGATCCAAAAAGATACTCTTTGTTTCAACTATTGTTGATTGAACTGTTCTAGAAAAGTTAAGTTCTAGTAGAACTTTTCGTATTTTTAGAACTCGAACCGGACCGAATATTTTACTGTTCGTGTGAGTAAAGTTCTAGTTCTAGTTCGTCACGTCATTTTCAGTTTCGTTTTCAGCAGCTTTCTGCACTTTTGACGGCCATCCAATCACCTTTCTGCACTTTTGGCAGCCATCCAATCAGTGCAGAGCACAGAGAAGTGTCAAAAACGTCATTGCTGAGGTCTAGGGCTCTCATTGGCTGCTAAAATCACATGACCATGTTATATATATTTCACTGTATTGCCTTGTGAACCCCATTTTCAGCTCACTCTCTGTCCTATACAGACTGCTCTTAATTAGTTAGATAGCATTTTCCTCTCCATAAACATCTATAGTTAGGGAGTTTTGTTTTGCTGGCTGCATCTTTTACACACCCAAAAGCTATTATTTGGCGTCATTTGCAGGCTCACATGATGCCTAACTCTCATATACATGGATATATGTTATACAGAGTGCTTGGGTTTGCTAAATCATACTCAGTGCCCAAAAGTTCAGTTTTTGCAGTTTGGGGGGTTCAATAATTGTATAACACTGTCTCCAAATCTCCTGTGTCAAAGGGGCTTTTGGGCCCTCTTAGGTTGCAGGCCCCGTAGCAGCTGCTACTGCTGTACCTCATATAGCTACGCCTGTGCTTGCAAGCTGTCCTCATCTTTTCAGTTAGCCATTGAAAGGAATTAAGTATTTTAGCCTCTCAATTTTTTTCTGTCACTCTTAGAGCCACATTTTCTTCACCATGTTGTTCCACGTATCCATTTTACTGTTATGGATGGTAATTTCAGCTTCCCCTCACCTGTATAGGTACAAAAATTAACCAGAACATCTTATCCCATAGACTTTAACGGTGTTCAAAGTTCTATTCGAACTTTGAACCAAACTCACAAAAGTTCGAAGTTCTAATCGAACTAGAACTCTTTACTGTTCGCTCAACTCTAGTTTCAACCTTTGAAATTTGTTTGGAACCATGATAGAAATTTGCTCAATTGAAAGGATGTTCACACTGTGCTTAAGGAATCCATTGTTGACATTGGAACAGTGCTTGCTTATCCTGCTGCATAATTCTTGGATTGTATAATCAATATATTATGCATGTACATTATAAATACACAGTCAAATTACAATAATATAACCATTTTTTGCTTTCAACATTAGCAGTACGGAGCTCATGAAGGAAGCCATGTGTTGTGAGCTGGCTTAGTGGGTATATGAGGTGTGTAATAGGCTGTCTGCACAAATATCCCACAATGCAATCCTAGATAAAAGGGGTAATTTATCAGAGTAACAAAAAAGGATGAGTTTTGGCTCTTGGGTCAAGGGTGACAGCATTTCTGAAATTGGGAAATGTCCGCTTGATGCCGTGCTGTAAGTATATAGTGAGTGGACAAATTTCTCCATTATGAATAAGAGACGTAGAAACTGCGGAGCACCATGTATCATTGATGTAAAAGGTGAATATCGGCTATGAAGGTGCGTTAGGGAGGGCCTACATGCTACAATGGATCAACTCACTGCCAAAATGTATCAGGGGACTTCCAGATGTGTGTCTAAAACAATATTTCAGAGAACCTTTCTGCATATGGGACTCTGAAGCAGATGGATGGTCACTATGCCTCTGCTAATGAAGTTGCATCAGGAAAGGCTATAATCTTTATCGAAAATGGACCTTAGTTGGATGGATATTGGCATGTCTGGTGGGAAACATCAGAAAACAAACACCCTGGAATCATTGCTGGAAGAACACAAATTGGTGATGACAGGTTTATGGTCTGGGGAATGCTTTTCCTGTCATTATCTGGGACCAATCATCCATGTGGAAGGCACTCTCAACTTTGCATCTTTGCAAATCACCTTCACCCATGCATGCTGATTGTCTTGCTGGGCTAGGTGATGAGACTGCTGGAGTATCTGATGTTGGTTGCAATAGCATGATCAAGACTTCCAAGTACTACCCTGGCTCCCTAATTTTAAAGACTTGAACTAACTTCAACATCCATGAGATCACCTTGATCACAGTGTTTGCTCTATGCAGCTGTGGGATGCGTTTAACATGGCTCCAGATACCTGTGACAAAACTACAAGGATCTTATGGAGTCACTCCCAGTGACTCCATTTAGCTGCTGTCTTTGCTGCATGCTGAATATTGTGGCCATAATAATGTAAATAGAATATATATATATTGAGTGCACTGAGTGCTGGAAGATTTACTCTTTATATGTGGACTACATTTCTTGTGTTACAACAGAGATTAAAACTTTAGCCTTGTGCACAACACAAGCAACAAGGTGATCCTTTTAAAAAAATTGTTCTGAAGTGTGATGTGCATTTTGAATGTGATGTTAAGTTTGTTTGGGATGAAATTTGTTAAGTTCAGCAGAATGTTCCAATGTTGGAAAATATTTTCTGACAGCAGAATGGCCAACAGTAGTATTTGTGTTAAAAAGAGTCAACCATAGTGTTTTTAGTTGTTTGTACTAAATATTGATTCTGGGTTAATGCTTTGATCCTGTTGAAACCTCCCTGGATTAGACTTTCTGGGTATTTTTTCTAGCTAATCGGTTTTGCAAGTACCTTAGACTGCTCTAAAAACACATAGAGACTCATTTATTGAAACTGAGTGTAAATCTGTCTTTGTTGCCCAACATATGCTGTGCTGGAAAAATGAGAGCTGTGCACTGATTGGTTGATAGTTTTATTATTAGACAGTTTTGATAAATGTGGCTTTTGTCACTAAAGTAATTTTTTCTGATACTTCTGAAGTGGCCTAGAGGTATGATATTGAGCTAGGGAGAGTGGTGCGCGATGCAGTAGTTAAAGCAACTATTTACATTCACCTTTTTAAAAAAAGTACTTGTTTGAATAAAGCCTGTGGGGTCAATAGTAATCAACAGGACAAGGATCTCACTACTAACTAGTGAAACATAATGAATAAAAGAGACTCCAAAAATATTATCATGAAAATATTATCATAAAACTTCTCAATAAATTGATATGCATCTGTCTCCTGGCCCTAAAAAGAAGAGACCATCTGTCTTTCTGGAGTACCAGGCTTGGACTGGAAACATCTTGTGGGCCCTGGGATCTAGTGGGCCACTGGGCATAGTAGGTCTTAGGTTGATTTACAAGAAGAGAGACAAAGAGAGGCAGAAAGCAAGAATCCTGTACAGTAGCTGTACAATGAGCCCCAAGAATCAATTCCACTAGTTGGCCCCAAGAATCAACTCCACTGGTGGGCCCCAAGAATCAGCTCCATTGGCAGGTCCCAAGAATCAACTCAACTGTTGGGTCCGAAGAATCAACTTCACTGGTGGGCCCCAAGAATAAACTCCACTGGTAGGCACAATCCACTGGAACACAGTAGATGTTACCAAGGAAATGCAATTCAACATTGATTCCCCCAATTCTGCTGTTTTTGGCAATATCCCATATGTGGCCCTAGTGTGCTATTTGACTCAGCCATGAACTTCAGAGTAGAAGGGGTACTTATTGGACTTTAGGGTAACATTTTCATTAGGATATATTTTAGGCACCATATCACGTTTGCAAGCATCCTGAGGTACTAAAACTTATGAAACACCCATAAAAGTACGTCATTTGGGAAACTATACTCCATGAGTAATATATCCAGGGGGTAGCAAGAATATTGACCCCCCTCAGGTGTTTCACAGATTTTTGTAGCATTAGGCTATGAAAATGGAAAATTTACTTTTTTCCAATGATATGCAGTTTTAGCTTAAAATGTTTGGAAAAAAGCCCTGGAAAATTTGTTATCCAATTTCTTCCAAGTTTGGTAACACCCTATAATATATGTGGGTGTAAACTGCTCTTTGGGCGCATGGTAGGACATACAAGAGCAGGTGCGTTATTTGGCTTTTGGAAAACAGATTTTGGTGGGTGTCATGTTGCATTTCCAAAGCCCCTGAAGTACCAAAACACGTGAACCTTCCAGAAGTCAATTTTGACTTCAAAATCCCTCAGGGAAATCATGTAGGGATGTACTGTACATTTTGGACACACAGATGTTTTACAGGTTTTTTTAGCATTGGGCCATAAAAATGAAAAACAGGGAAAAAAAATCCATCTTTTGTTTTTTGGGTTTAATTTTCACAGCATTTGCTATGCCGTATAAATGAGTAAAATTGTGATCTAACTACTTCTTGTTAGAATGTATTATCCAGCCTGCTTTGAATAATTATGTGCTTGACTAATTTATATGATTACCTTTGTTACATGAAATAGGCACTGGTACCCATGATCTATATTACTTCCCTGCACCCCATCTCTACCTTGTTTTTGTCGTCCATCTTGTAAATTAGTTTTGTTATTATTTTTTTTTTAATTTCAATAAAGATTTTTTTTTTAATTATAATATTTTTTGTCAGGGTTTCCCCGCGACCCTCGTCCCCGGCCCGCAGGCGCATCCATGCCCCGGGGAGCGGTGCTGCGCCCACGCGGGTCGCAGGCCGCCGTTCCCCGCCCGCCCCCAAGCACTTACCCGCCACCCTGAGCAGCCTTGCCCGCGGCCCCTGCGCGTCCCCGCTCCCTTGGGGGGGGCTCCATCTTGTAAATTAGTTTTGTTAATTTTTTTAAATGGCAAATGCACATTTTAATTAGTAATATTGAGTCACGTTCCCTGCACCTCTTCCGCGCAGGCCTCCATGACCTCGCCGGATCTTTAGTGCCCTTAGCCTAATGAGAAACGTTCCTAAGCCTTGTTCTGATTACCGTGTACTGAACCATTTGCCTCCGTCCTTCGACCACGAATCTTGCCGCCTGCCCTGACCTTCTGCCTGTCCCCGACTACGAGCCTGCCTACCGATTTTGTACCACGCTACACCTCGGCTGCCTCCGCAAGCAAGTCACGTCAGGGGTAGCGACCTGGTAGACTCCCGCCACAGCAAGTCCATCCCGCTTTGCGGCGGGCTCTGGCGAAAACCGGGACCTACTTAGATTTTGCTCCCTGGCGTGGCTTACACCATCGCATGCGGTGGTCCAGTGGATCCACTATCTCCGACCGTGACAGTAAGATCTGGCCATGGATCCCGCCAAGGCGTCTTTACCGAGCGTCGCCTACATCACCACCATCGTAGTCAAGCAATCAAAACAGATCGCGCAGCAAGCGCAGCAGCTCGATCAGCTCTCCACTATGATGCAGCAGTTCATCGCCACTCAGCAGCAGCAGTCGGCTGCGGTGGTCTCTCCCGTGGCTGTCGCTCCAGTCGGTCCTAAACTCCGGTTGTCCATGCCGACAAAGTTTGACGGGGACCCAAAGGCCTGCAGGGGCTTCATCACCCAGTGCTCCCTTCACGTGGAACTTATGGCTGGTCAGTTCCCTTCGGAAAGATCCAAGGTGGCCTTTGTGGTCAGTCTTCTCTCTGGAAAAGCCCTGGCCTGGGCGACTACAGTCTGGGACCGAGGCGATCCGGTCACTGCGGACCTTGCAACATTCCTACTGGACTTCCGCATTGTCTTCGAAGAGCCTGCCCGCGCTTCGTCTGCTGAGAGAAATTACGCTATCGGAGACCGAGAATTGCTGGCCATCAAGCTAGCCCTAGAAGAATGGCGCTATCTTCTGGAGGGGGCTTGACACCCGGTCAATATTTACACTGACCACAAGAACCTCCTATACCTCCAGACAGCCCAGCGTCTAAACCCGCGCCAGGCACGATGGTCTCTATTCTTTTCCAGGTTTAACTTTCTGATTCATTTTCGCCCCGCGGAGAAAAACGTCAAGGCCGATGCCCTCTCCCGTGCCTCTGACGTGGTAGGAGACGAACCACCATCAAGGCATATTATCTCACCCGAAAGGCTAATCTCTGCTGCCCCCATAGAATTGCAGTGCATCCCTCCGGGCAAGACTTATGTGCGTCCGACTCTATGAAAGAAAATACTGCATTGGGGACATTGCTCTCGAGTGGCAGGACACCCGGGAATGAAGAAATCTGTCTCTCTTATCTCCCGTTTCTATTGGTGGTCCACTCTGGCCATAGACGTTCGTGAATTTGTGGAATCGTGCACCTCGTGTGCCCGCAACAAGTCCTACCATCTCATGCCGGCAGGTCTGCTGCAGCCACTGCCTATTCCCGATTGTCCCTGGACCCATGTGGGCTGGATTTTATTACGGACCTCCCGCCTTCCTCTGGTAATACCGTGAATCTGGGTAGTCAGGGATAGAGATGGCGAAATTGTTCTAACAAAGTGGAATTCGTTTTATTAGAAACTTCCGGAACGAACGAACTTTTGGGGGTTGGGGAACAAGGGGTTTTTGGGGGAAAAAAGGGGGCCCCCG
>JAODAL010080135.1:7500-12343 GCA_025379985.1 Phyllomedusa bahiana | reverse complement strand
ATTTTAAGAAAAAAAAAAAAAATTTGGGAAATATCAAAACACTGCAGGGAACATTGTGACTCTGAATTTGTTCTGAGAAATAGTATTGCCTCCATCAGATCTTGCATACATGACCTCACATCTGATCTCATTATATCCAGGCTAGAGAACGGCCTCTCTACACTAACTTGGGTTGGGGGCAAAGCGGTGACCACAGGGGCAACATCTCTAACAATGTCAGGGTATAAAGGAATTGCCTCAGCCACAGTAAGTTTTGATGAATGGTTGAACTCTTCTACTTCTTTGAAACGGGTTTGAAAAATTTTGCTGAATCTCGTTTGCCATGGGAGCGAAATCTTTTCCCCTGGGGCAGCGCTTTGCCTGCTCCATGTCATCAATTACACTCCTCATGTGATAAGACTGAAGATATGGGAGCAGTAGCACTGACTGGACTCAATTCCTCTTGCTCTTTGCACTGCATCGAACTAACTGTACCAACTAATTATATATTTTGGGAGTCGGAGTCGGTCCCCTTTATGACGACTCTGACTCCTGCAAAATAGGCACCGACTCCACGACTCCGACTCCACAGCCCTGGGTACATCTTTGGATACGTTTTAAGTAGTGCTTTTCAATACATTTTCCAGATTGAAAAAAGCCGTGTGAACATACCATTAGCCTCAACCATTTTTGTTTTTTTATTAATGAGCCGTGTTTGTACTAGTGACTGTAGCCCTAGTCAGTCATGTCAATGACTAGATTATTCCCACAGCTTTTTTCCTGGTATGCTGGGGTCTAGTAGTCATATGTTATACTCCCCAACGTGCCATTCATAACATTGTTTCCCTTTCCCTGTACAGACTGCATGCTTGTTAGTTGAGACATTACAGCTTAGGTTAGATAAGAAAGTTACCCTTCCTGCATGCTGAGAACAGGAAGTATCATTTCCAGCTAGAAAAAGCCTAAGAAAAGGTAAAGAAAGTACAGATATTTGGCAGAAATTGTGACTTGCAAGTGATCTAGCTGAGGGGATGGAATGATACTGGAAAACCCCCTTTCCACCATCAGATCTCTTCCTTTAATCTGTCAGGTTACAAAAAATGTTACAAAAGGGCCTGTAAACCTGTATATGTTGCTGACTTGTCTCTGCATTGGATAGACTTAAAGGGAACCTGTCACATAGGTTGTGCCCCCCTGCTGAGGGCAGCACAAGCTAGTGTCAGACCTGCTGTTTCCAGGACTATGTCCCTTATTCTGCAAGATGCAGGAGTTTTAGAGCATTACCCCTTAAATCTTATTCAAGAGCAGGTGTTTTCTCCACCCACCAAAGGCTAGCTCTGCCCACTGACAGTTATTCACATGTTTCTACCTATTCAAAGTAATAAGTTTGTCAATTGAGGTGGGCGGGGCTAGCCTTCGATTGGCCGAGTTTGAAAAAAAACTGACTCTCTGAAGGACTCTTCGAATGACTCTTCTGGCTGAAAACTGCAGATTTGAGCATTAAATACACGAAAACTACAGTATCTTACAGAATAAGGGACACAGTGCTGGAAACAGCAGGTCTGACACTACCTTGTTCTGTCCACAGCAAGGGGGGCATAATCTATGTGACAGGTTCTCTTTAATGGACATGTTTGTCTTTTCTAGCAAACTATATAGCTTTGACACCATAAAATTTATAGTTTCCTGCGGTTTAACAAAAACTGATTGGTACACTGTGCTGGGGCAAGAATACAACAATCATGCTGTTGCTTCTTTTAATTGTATCCATATTACAGAAGCAATATGCAAGTAATAAAACATACCAGCCAATGTTTGCTCTCAATGTAAATAATATGGCTATGTGTTGTAAGAAACTGCCATTTATACATCAATGTGCATTGCCACACAGATCCCATCATCCCTCTGCTGAAGAACCACAAGTTCAAGATAAATCAGTGGTGTACCAGAAATAGAGGCCAGTTGTAACAAATGCCGCAGCAGTTACTATTTACTATCAGAAGCCTAGTTCTTCTGAAAGTATTCTATGTTACTTACCATGTTAACACCAGAATCGGATTTATTTAAAGTAACAGTCACAAGATGTTGATAAAAACAGGACCTACAACCGTTTCACATAAGAAGATGATTTGTGTCTTAAAACAGAGTTTTAAAAACGGAGTTCCTTAAATGTAATAGCTTTAACTATATCCATTCAAAGTACAGAACAAATTTTAAAAACTTTGACCCTCCACTGTATACAGGGTACATGTAGCGGGTAGTCCCGCTCCTCGGCCTGCGGGCGCACACTTGGCCGCCCCCCGGGTGGCGCCGCTGGCCGAGCTGTGGGTCCGCTCGTCCTGAAGACTCACCTGACCTCGTTCCTGTCACGTCCGCACCCTCTGCCGGCCGAGGCGCGTACGCTCGTTCTTGTAAATTTAAAGGGCCAGCACCCCGGTAATTGGCTAATTGCCGGGGGCTTCCCCTATTTATGGTTTCGCTCCACAATCATTCCTTGCTGGATCTATGTTGCCCTAGAAAAAGCGTTCTTCAAGTGTGTTCTTGCCTTGCCGTGTACCAGACCCCTTGCTACGTTTCTCGACTCCGAACCTCTGCCGCCTGCCCTGACCTTCCTGCCTGTCCACGACCACGAACCATTGCCGCCAGCCCTGACCTTCCTGCCTGCCCACGACTACGATTCTTGGCTTACGATTCTGTACCTCGCTGCACCTCGGCCGCCACCGCAAGCCCGCCGCATCAGGGGTAGCGACCTGGTAGAATCCCGCCGCAGCAAGTCCATCCCGCTTTGTGGCAGGCTCTGGTGAAAACCGGGACCTACTTAGACTCCGCTCCCTGGCGCGGTTGTTGCCATTGCTTGCGGTGGTCCAGTGGATCCACTACCTAGCCGTTACAGTTAGATCCAGCCATGGATCCCGCCAAGGTGCCCCTGCCAAGTCTTGCATATCTCACGACCATTGTCGCCCAACAGTCGCAGCAGATCGCACAACAAGCACAGCAATTGGGTCATCTGTCCGCCATGATGCGTCAACTCCTGGCTTCCCAGCAGCAACTTGCCTCTTCGCCGGTGATTCCAACACCCCCAGCCGTCCCGCTGGCAACCGTGGGCCCGAAGCTTCGCCTTCCTCTACCTTCCAAGTTCGACGGGGAATCGAAGCTTTGCGGGGGGTTTTTTGCAGGGGCTCTGGGGCAGTGGAGCTGATGGCCCCCGACCAGTTTCCCAAAAAAGGGGTCGAAGTTTGGCGTTCGTGGTGAGCCTGCTTTTCCGGGAAAAGGCCCTGGCCTGGGCGACCCCTTTTTTGGGGACCGGGAAATGACCCTGTGACCGAAAGAAAAGGGTTTTCGCACCCCTTTTTCCCGAGGACCCCTGTGCGGGCATTTCTGCGGAGGAACGGCGCAATTAAACCCAAACGCCGGGGGGAATTTCCTCCGTAGGAGATTACCCGGTTTCCAATTCTAAACCTAGCCTCCAAGCTGTCGGGGGAATAAACGCCCCCTCTCGGGCCCCACATTAAAAAGAAGGGCCCTTTTCAAGCCGAAGAAAAACATACTTTGATCCCCTTTGGGCTAGGGCAAACCCCCCCCACTCGTATTTCAGGAGTTCTTTCAATGAGTTTTAAGGGATTTGTGTTTTCCCGGTTTCATTTTTATATCTGGCGTTTACCCTGTTTTTTGCCCTGAATACAGACTTCATGGGGAAAAAAGTACGCCGGGCTCTGGGGACGTCTGGGAAAAAAGGGTTTGTAGCCAAGCTGAAGAGTTCCCCGGGCCCCACCCTTCCTTTTTTGGGTCTTTTTGGGGGGGGTTTCTCTAAACGAGGTCTGCAAAAGGGACCAAGCTAAACTCTCTGTGATCCAGAGTTGGCCCACAAACCGGGTCGGCCCATTGGGGCGATTTCAAAGCTTGGGGGGTTTTCCCCCAATATTTCCCGGGAAAATCTTTCCCCCCCTTCTCTCGTGGTTGCTCCCATTGTGGTTTCCACCCGAAAAAACGCTAAATTCAAAAAGGGTTGGGCCTCCTTTCTCCCGGGGAAAGCATTCCCCCAATGAAGACAGCTTTTTCCCTCAGAAACCTTTTTGATCCTTTCGGATGGAAAGAAAAAACCCTTCCCCCCTGAGGTGGATGCCTCTTCCGTAAGAGAGGGGTGGTCCTGCCAAAGAAGGGCCCCCTAAAGGAAAAAACTGTCAAAATGCTTTTTTTTTCTGGGCCCTTTCTAAACCAGCAAAAACAAAATTATCCCAAATTGGAGTGGGAGTTTAGGGGCCATAAAAATTTGGCCCCTGGGGAGTTGGGGGGGACATCTGTTGGGGAAAATTTTTCGAAATAAAATTTACGCCCCTTCAAAAGGTTTCTTTAAGAATCTCCAATACCTCCGGGACCCCCCAAGGGGGAAAAAAATCCTCCCCAGGCCCAGGTGGTCTTTTTTTTTCTCCAGGGGTTTTGATTTAAAAAATCCCACGTTAACCCGGGCCCGACCGGAGAAAAAGGGTTCAAGGGGGGATCCCCTTTCCCCCCGTCCCTTTGTTTTTACCGGGAAAAAACCGGGTTTTCTCGGCATATCTTTTGCCCCTGAAGGTGGTTATGGGGCCCTTCCTGTGGATCCCCGGGTAGTTTTTCCTCCGGGCAAAACCTCCCCGTGTGTCCTGAACCAGGAGGGAATGTTGGGTTGGTGGCATAGTTCTTTCGGGGCCGGGCCCCACCCCGGGATACGGAAATCCTACCCCCTTATTTGCGACACTATGGTGGAAAACTTGCCCAAAGGGAGGGTTAAGGACTTCATTTTCCTGAAACCAAATGTGCCCAAAAAAAAAGGCCCCCAAGGCCATGGGGCCCGGGGGCCCTTCTCAGTCCCCTCTGCTTTTCCCGG
>JAODAL010080135.1:0-5000 GCA_025379985.1 Phyllomedusa bahiana | reverse complement strand
CCGCCCCCGTAAGCCCACTTTTTTTCGGGGGTGGACCGGGTGACCCAGGGACTCCATCCCGTTGCGGGTGGGCTCCGGGGTGCCGGGACTACTTAGCTCCGCTTTCCGGGTTTCTGTTTGGTTGGGTTCTTAGTAAGTAAATTAAAGCAAATGCCATTATTTAAAGACGATTGGGGTTTTTTAAAAATTGGGGGACTTGAAAAAGGTCTTCTACAAGAAAATCCCCGTTGTTCTGTTTTTTATCAAAATCATGCAACTTGTTTTAAATAAAAAAGTTTTGTTGCAAATGTGACCAGTGCTTTGGGATTTTACTGTTTTATTGTAAAGCCAGGGAAAAAAGTTAGTTTAGTGGATCTTAAAACTCAACTTTTCTGGGTCTAAAATAAAATATTCTTTTCTTCTTTTGGGGAGTAAAGGAGTATTCATCAAAGAATGGTGGAATGTAATTTTTTTTTCTAATTATTTAAATGGTGAGTAATCCATAACAGATGCTAAATACTAAAATAAAAGACATTCCATACATTATGTTACAATCCAGCTTCCAGAGGGATCCTCCTTTACCCTTAAATCTATGCCCGAATTATTCGTCAAATTCGTGGAACCCTTGGTAAAGATTTGAAGTAAAGCCCTTTAATCTTCTTCTGCAATCTGTATAAAGTATGCCCAAAAGAAAAATTGGATTCCCCAGATTGGGCGACATGATGAAAGTGGCTGCGGCCCCGTTTTCTGCATAAAGCTTGTTTATAGATGTATGAACGTCGCATAACCCAAAACCCCTTTTAATGCGGCAAAATTTTGGGGCGTTCGGGGGGTGACGCACCCCCATTCATAGAATAGGGTCGTTTTAGTTTTTGTTTGGATCCTCTATCGGACCCTAAATGACCAAACACCATCTAGCAATGAGCAGTGTGATTCTACATTGCTTGCAATTAAAAGCTCGGCATTCAGACAAATAAACGCTGTGCTATTTATTTTTCTTTTTGGGTCCCTTTTTTGGATCTGTTCTAAGAATGGGCAGTCAATTCTGATACGAAGCCAGCAGGAGCTTATTTAAAATAGGGGTTCGATCCCGTGCAGCAAAATGCAACCAAACATGTACCTGTTGTTGATGCTTTTTGGGTCCAAAATTTAGGTGCGTTTTGGATGAGATTTTTGGAAACAAAAAGGATCCCAAAAAGCAGTGTGAACATACCCATGACACGTGATTCTTTGTGACAAACCCAGGTGCAGAACAGAACAGCAGACAAAAGGGTTTAAAAGGTTTTTCCTGAGCCAGACTTGTTATTTCATAGACTGCGCCCCGATGTATGCCTCAGAAGAACAGGTTCATACATTTGGAACATTTCACTACTTAAAGCTATTTAGAACGGCCCTGTAAACCCCGCCATGTTTTTAATGTCGCCCTAGGTGTTTTAAAAAAATTTTTTAAAAAAATGTATTTTTTTTAAATTTTTTTTTCCCGTTATTTTTTTAAGAAAATGTTCATGTAAGATTTTTAGCAATAAGACAAATCTTTAAAAAAAATTTTACAGTATTATGCTGAAAAAAAAAAATTTTTGTGGGTTTTGGCAGGCTTTTAAATCTTTTAAAACGTATATGTTTTTTAAATTTTTTTGGAAGACCTGCAATTTTTATATAAAAATTTTTTGTTCCTTTCTTATAGTTTAAAGATTTTTTTATAGGGACTTTCACATTTACTTTTTTAAACGGGAAAAGACACCTTGTGGCCGATGTTGAGGGTGCAGCCCCCTTCCCCTCCCTATTCCAAATTTAAACATATAAAAATTTTGGCCCTGCTTTACTCCCGATTCCCCCCTTTCCCTGCCCCTCCCCAAATTTTTAAAAAAAAAATCTCGGGAAACCAAAACGTCCATTACTGAAACTGTTTTCATCAAAACATGGCTTTTTTACTGCCCCTCTGTGGGCGAATTAGTTTTTTAAATGTGACCTTTAAACTTAAATAATCGGGTTTCCCGGTTTGAACACATTTGCTCCCTTTTAGACCCTTTTCCCCCAGTGTTTTGGGGGGGGAAATTGGGGGGGGGGCATGCGGGGAAAGGGAAAAAACCTGAATCTTCTTTGCATATCTGTTACCAGAAAAGCAGATTGGGGAAAAAAATTTTTTTCCCAAATTTTTTTTAATTTTCTTTTTTTTTTTAAATTAAAAAATTGGAAACCATTTGGGGGAGCCCCTACTTTTTGATGGTTTTTAAAATTTTTTTTAAAAAAGGTTTTAGGAATAAGGAAAATACAGGTATTCCGGGTTTGGGCATTTTTTTAATTTTGTTAAAAGATTTTCCATCGTAAGTATAAATGACTTTATTTTTAAATTCTGGGGGGGCGATACAAATTAAAAGAACTCCCCAAATTTATATATTTTTTTTTATGTTTTTTAGAATAAAAAATTTATTTATGTCGCTATCTTCTGTTAGCCATAATTTTTTTTTATTTTTTGTATACAAAAGCTGTGTAAGGGCTTTTTGTTTTGGGGGTTTAAAACCTTGGACTTTTTCTTTGGGGGCCCAAAATTTTTGGGGTTTTTTTAAACTTTTGATAAATTTTTTTTTCTTTTGAGGGCTGTGGGATGAACAAAAAATCGAAATTCGTCATTGTGTTTTTTTTTTGTTTTTTTACAGCGTTAAATTGTGCGGGTTTAAAATTTAACCCGGGGAAAAATTTATAGGCTAGGTCGTTACACATGCAGAAAAACCAAAATCTTTTTACTTTTTTAAAATTTTTTGCTTTTTTTTGGTCCCGATTGGGTTTGTAATGGAAAAGGGGGCCGGGTGCGTCTCTTTTTAATTTTGTTTTGTTTTGGTTTTTGTGTTTTTTTTTTTTATTTTTTTTACTTGTTTCCCATGGGGGACTTGACTAAAGGCAATCTAGAATCGCTGCTATATCCCATAGCGGGGTTACAAAATACTTCTAGTTTTATATTTGTAAATTTCACTAGGGTTCAGTATAAATTTTAAAGGCCCAAGGCGGGGGAAATTAGTGATTTCACATCCCAACCCAGAAGGCCTTTGTTGCCCTTCCAAGTTCCCAAATTGGGACATATCATAAATTACCCAAATGCGACGGGGAGAACCCCCTTGTTTTGCCCTTTTAAAATTTCCAGTCGGGGCTGAAAGAACATGAGTCAGTTATTTTTAAGCGGGGCTTCATGCTTCATATGTACATCATGACCTTTCTGAGCCTGCACAAAGGTCATGATGTACTGTCCTTCAAAGTGCGGGAAAATCCCCTTTCCCGGAAATCCTGCCCCGATAAAGTGTTGGGGAAAGGGGGTTTAAAAACCCAAAAATAGGCTTTATACTCTCAAGACTGTAGTGTTGGTTTTGGTAACAAATGAAAAACATATTGAAAAAAATATATTTGTCTTTAATGTTTTTTTTTTAATTTTTATATATATTTTTTAAAATATATATATTTATTATATTTATATATATATATATATATATTATATAATATATTTATATATATTTTATATATTTATTTTATGTTTTGTATTTTGTATTTTTGGGGGCAGAGCCCCTTTAGGCGGTCGCATGGTCGGCCACTAGTCCCGTACGTCCCCAACCGGGGAAATTTAGTTTTGGGTTGGGGGAAAAAAATTTTTTTGGGTTAGGTTTTCGCAAAACTTTTAGGTTGTGACACCGTGTGTAGTATGGTGATGTCCACCCTTTTTTGGGGTTGGGGATTTTCCCCTTAAAACCCGGGCTTCCCGGTTGGGGGGGGTGGCTTTTCCCCAAACTTTTCCCAGGGTTCCCAGCGCCAGGATTTACCGGGTCCTATAAAAAGCCTTTTCTCGCCAGGTGTTTCGGGGGTGGGGCCTGCTACTGGAAGTTGGACCCAGCAGAGTTTGGGGGGAAAACCCTTTTGGGCCCCAGGGGCGGGGGGGAACCCAGGAAGGCAGTGGAGAGGGTTTAAAAAGGGGTTTTTTTGGGAGTCTGGATGCTAGGCCCGGGCTATGTGTGGGGTATGGCACAGTGTGGTAAAAGTGGCCCTGACGGCCGGAGGATTTTGTTTATGTTTTGGTTTTGTTTTTGTTTTTTATGCCTCAATAAAGTGGTTTGGGGCCAGGTTAAAGGGAAACCTGCGGGTCGGAGGGGGCCATCCTTTTTAAACCCAAAGGAGGGGGGAAACCCGGGTGAGCAAAAGGGAAACCCCCAGGCGACCCAAGATGGTGTCCCAGCGCAATTTAAAAGGTTTTACAAATAGGGTGGGGTTGGGGGCATTTAATTTGGCACTTTTAATTTGGGGCATCCCACTATTGGCACAATTAAAAATGGTTTTAAGAATATTTTAAACCCATTTGGACTTTTAAAGGGATTTAAAAGTTTTGGTTAAGCAAAAAATTTTTAAAAGGGTGGAGGCCAAAATTTTAGGTGCTCCCGAAAAGGGGTTTTTGTTTTGTTTAAAGAGACTGTGTTGATGCTCTTAAAACAAAAATAATGTTGTGGAGGAGCTGCTCCCCCCAAGTGGTCCCGGAGGGAACTCCCCCAAACCCCGAGGGAAAATGAGAAAAACTGTGGGCCCCCAGCGCGGAAAAAGCAGCTGGAGGAAAAAAAAAAAACCCCGGGCAGAAATTGAGGGTTTTGACCTGTAAAGAAGCATTTAAGGCCCCAGGCCCACAGCTGAAGACCCCTGAAAAGAAGTTTTGTGTCACAAATAAAAGTTTTTGTAGAGGGGGAAAATTAAAGGGCCCCGGGAAAATCAGTGCGGGGGCGTGTAAAAAGATGGCCACAGGGGAGATGTTGAGGTTTCCCTTGCAGTTTTTGGGAAAAGTAGCGTCAGCAAAGAAGCTACCCACGGAGCAGTGGGTGATGTCCTGGCGCCCTATCTGTTTGGCAAAACCCCAAGGGGGGTGTACTGTGACATGCCCTTGGGCAAGAACCAGAGATTTCCCCCAAACTAAAAGGGAGATTTTTGGCAAGTCTGGCTTTAAATCAAAATATTTTTTGTAAGAAAGTTTGCGGGCCAAAAAAAAGGTGGGAATC
>JAODAL010080134.1:0-12344 GCA_025379985.1 Phyllomedusa bahiana | reverse complement strand
TGCACTTACTTTTAGTCTGCAATCATCATTTCTTTCTCTGTTGTGCCATCCTCCCTATCTACAGCCTGATTGAGATGCCCTCCATAGATACTTTTCCCCTTCTAGGTGAATGAACAAACTACACAGCAAAAACAGTAGGACATTTTAAAAAAAAGACTATTTAAAAAGATGCTTAACTTTTCATTTGGGAAACAAATAAAAAAGGAGAAAATTAAAGTAAAAAAGGTGTCATTATCCTTAACTAAAATGCTATTTCATGTAAAGTGTACAGGAAGATACCCCTGAATAATACAATAGCAATTCAGCCACATTTACCTGCATTTTCACCCATCCAAAACCCAAACCTGTAAGAAGATAATTGGGTAAGAAAAACAAAAAAAGAATATGAATTTAGATTACATGAGGCAATGTTAAAAAACAACTATGTAAACAATTTCTAACTCATATCTTATTATAAAGCAAACCTTTTTGTAAAAAATAAAACAAAGCTTTTAGATCATTATATGCAATACACATGAAGCCTCACCCTTCACAGTTCAAGTCGTTTTTAATTTTTGCGGGGACCTTTTTTTCCTAATTCACACACTGAAAAATTTATTTTCTGTAAACGTTAGCGATACCTAAAACTGCAGCCCATTTACTGCAAAACCATTTCTATCATTCTGATAACTCACGTTACTCTTCTCACTCCTCTGAACAGACACCAAGAGAGGTAACATGTAGCATAGGTTCCCATCTGAATTGAGGTTAACTTGCCATTGGTAGATGGCCTTTACAGTTTTGATAAAAAATGTTTACTAAGAACCTCAAATTTTTCATGTATTCCAAAGTAGCAGAAATGCTTTTCAAAAAATTTTTTTATTCCTCTTTGGACTGTTTTTAGTGCTTGTAGAGTGCTGCTGATATTGTGTTGTGTTCACATTGTTTTTGGCTGCCACACCAACGTGCACCTACATACTCATTTTTCAAAATGGATGTGCTGACCACATTTTGTTTTTGGACTCTTCTCATTCCTGTAAGTCCAGACCTACACACTTGACTTAGTGCTGAGGCTGCCATCGTTGCACCACTTCTGTTTGCTATGGGCAGCATCAGACTTTCTCTTCCCCCCTGCGCCTTGTTATGATGGGAAACTCCAAGACCTGTTGGGGATTTTTTCAACTAGTCTAAAATCCATTTTGAAGTTCTGGCCCCTCAATTCACCTTGGTTAGAGTCTAGGTTGCCTTCATTGTTTCTCTTTTTGTCCAGCGAGACCCTTGCCTGGGCTATTCCTCTCTTGGAGTCAAGGGATCCACTCACATAGAACCTAGAAAAGGATTTTTTTTTGCAAGTCTGCCTCTCCAGCTGGGGTGGGTTTCTTCTTCAAGGATGGTTCCCTTTGTCCCAGTATTGATTAAAGAAGTCTGAATAAAATCATGGTAGAGAACAAATACTACCATTGATCTCTAAAAAGACAATATTTGGCTCCGCACATCCAAAAACCTTTTTTGAAAAAAATGAGCATAGATGCACACTGGTGTGGCAGTAACATACATACACATTCCAACTGCCAGCAGCACACTATCAACTAAAAAAACATCAAAGGCATATAGGAATCTTTGAAAAATGCATGTCTGCTAAGGATATATGAAAATTTGGGGTTCTTAGTTCACAATTTTGATCAAAAGTGCTTAAGCTCACCTCCCGATTTTGTCAAGGGGACCACAATTTTTTTCAAAAAAGGTTTTTGGATGTGCGGAGCCAAATATTGTCTTTTTAGTCTGTATGAGGAGTGGCTGCCTCATTGGCTTTTTGCACTTCCGCCCACCTTCACAGGTTTTTTTAAAACAGTGCAGTGTGTTCAGTTAGCTGGTCCCTTTTAGTCCCTGAAGTATGGAAGTCTGAACAGGCTCCAAGAGAGGTAAACGTTGAGTGTTATGACTCACCTGAATTGGGGTCCGCTTGATGAAATCGGGAGGTGAGCTTAAGCACTTTTGATCAAAATTTTGAACTAAGAACCCCAAATTTTCATATATCATTAGCAGAAATGCATTTTTCCAAAGATTCCTATGTGCCTTTGATGTTTTTTTAGTTGATATGTGGCTGCTGGCATTTGGAATGTGTAATGTATGTTACTGCCCGCACCAGTGTGCACCCTAGCTCATTTTTTTTTTAAAAAAGGTTTTTTGGATGTGCAGGAGCCAAATATTGTCTTTTTAGTCTGTATGAAGGGGTGGCTGCCTCATTGGCTTTTTACACTCCACCCACCTTCACAGGTTTTTAAATCAGTGCAGTGTGTTCAGTAGCTGGCATTTGGAATGTGTACCATTGGTCTCTGACCTGTTTGACAGGCCTTGGGAGCAGGGGAGAGGAGGGAGGAGCCAGCTTTTTACTAAGTTTGACCTCCAAAGGGCTTAAAATTATATTTGTATCCTTAAACCCCCGAATGGAAAAACTGCCTTCAACACTGAATATGGCCAGTTTTGAATAAACTCATCATGCCATTCTGCCTTTTCAATGGGGCCAACCATGTTCCAATAATTTATTAACAACTTTTTTCTAGAACTAATCATGTCTGCGTGTTGGTCTAAACCCAAATGACAATCCTGATTTCTACACATATCTGAAAACCTTTTAAAGACATGTCTGTCTAGTTCTGAGTTTTCTGCAAATTGTTTGTACGCTTGTTAGGGATGGTCAGGGACGCACACAAGACAAGGACAAGTGGGGCCCTGACACTGATCCCAGCCTCTGTCCCTGCCTTTTGGGGAACCCGACTCCTTAACAGGCCGGCCCCAACCTGAAGACTCAAGGCTGCACTGAGCAGAGTGCACAGACAAAGAGACAACAAACAAAGAACACAAAAGCCGCTAGTCGGGACGGTCCAGTCAATAACAGGGCAGGCAGCGCGGTACAAAATCGTGAGGCAAAGGGATAAACCAGAAACAAAGCAGAGATCAGTAGCACAGAGAAACGACAAAATGACAGTCTAAATATCAAGGCAAGCAGTATAGCAAGCATTGAGAAGAGGAAGCAGTGGCTATATATAGGAAAAGGGTGGAAGTAGAGGAGCTAGGATAGGTGGAAGAACCTGTCAATCCAGAGAGCTGATTAACCCCTATGAGTGCTGGAGGATTTCTGGCCAAGGCGTCGACCAAAAATCAATCAAGATACGAGGCAACAGGGAAGTGTTCACACAAAGGCGGGAAGCCGCAGTTAATGATCGCCGCGGCCGTGGCCGGTGACCAGTGGACCAAATGGCACGGACGTGACAGTACCCCCCCCCCCCTTCTATGAGGGGCCACTGGACCCTCCTTAGATCCCCCTGGCTTGAACGGGTTGGCTTGGTGAAATTTTGTCACCAGTTCGGGGACATACAAGTCCCTAGACGCCACCCACACCCGTTCTTCTGGACCGTACCCCTTCCAGTGCACCAGGTATTGGAGGGCATGCTGCGAGAGTCGATAATACGCTCTATTTCATATTCTAATTCCCCTTGTATGACCACAGGATGAGGAGGAGGGCGACCAACCACAGCAGGAATGTACTTTTTTAGGAGAGATTTGTGGAATATCGGATGGATACGGAGTGAACTTGGAAGGCGGAGTCTGAAAGATATCGGGTTAATAATTTCAGTGATAATAAATAGACCGATAAACCGGGGAGCGAACTTAGTAGATGGCCCCCCGAAGACGAAGATTTTTGTCAGAGCCACCCCTTGTGGCGACTAAAATTTTCGGGGCCCAAGGTCAGGGTTTTTTAATTAGCGAAAATTGGGATTTGTTTGAGTTTGGGGCTTTTTTAGAGTCTATATCTAACAAAAAACAGTGGCACACTAAAGACAAAATAAAACCTCAAGGTAAAATTCGGAATATTGAAAATGCTTACTGCAAAGGGAAAAAAATATGAAAAACCTGGGACTCTTATTTTAAAACAGTTTTTGACAAAAAATTGTATTAAGCCACCCCCCAAAAGGGCCCAAGGGGGGAAATCCCAGGGGCAGGTGAGTCCCTACCTAAATTTTGTTCCTCTAGGGTCAATCCAGCCCTGAATTTCAGGGAATGGTGGGAACCAACAACGGGTCACCCTGCACGGGTTTAAAAAAAAGGGGCAGTGTGTGCAGAAAGCCAATGAAAATTCCCAAATCTCAAATGAATTTCAAAACTTTACTGAAGCGTCCCACATTTTAAAATTTAAATTCTAAAAAAACGTAAGCAAGGTGCAAACAAAAAAAGGGCAATACATATATCTAAAAAATATCAGTGGCACACAAAAGACAAAAAAAACCCTAAAGGGTATTGGGAAAAATATTAAAAATGCTTTAAACGCAAAGGAAAAAATGAAAAACCGGGATTTCCTTTTTTTAACAGTATTTGATAAAAGTTTTGTTTTAAAAGGCTCACTCCCAAAACGTCAAGGGGATCCCAGAGCATGGTGAGTCCCTACCACTAAATATGCTTCCTCTCTAGGCGTCAATACAGACTGCAATTTTTCAGGGAATGGTAGGATACCAACAACTGGGTCATCTGCATGGTAAAAAGAGGCAGCTGTGTGCAGCAGCCAATGAGGATTACCAATCATCAAATGAGCTTCAATACATAGTGAGCTGATGCACATCTAAAATATATCTGAAAAACCGTAAGCTTATAGGATGAACACTAAAAAGGCAATAGCATATATCTAACAAATATCAGTCGGCCACCACTAAAGACTAACTAAACCTCAAGGTATATCGGAATATTGAAAATGCATTATGCTATGGAAAATATGAAAAACCAGCTGCTCTTTTTAACACAGTGCAGGATGACCAGTTGTTGGTTCCTACCATTCCCTGAAATTGCTGTTGGATTGACGCCTAGTGACGGACAGCATATTTAGTGTAGGGACTCACCTGCTCTGGGATTCCTTGACGTTTTGGGAGGTGAGCATTATTTAACATCTTTGATTCAAAATACTGTAAACTAAGGTCCTCCGGTTTTTCCTATGTTCCTTGCAGTAATGCATTTTCCAATATTCCGATATACTTGAGGTTTTATTTGTCTTTATGTGTGCCACTGATATTTGTTAGATATATGCTGGGGATTGTCCTTTTTAGTGTGCACTAATGCTTACGTTTTTCAGATATATTTTAGATGTGCACAGCTTCAGTATGTTTTGTAGTTCTATTTGAGATTTGGTAATCTCATTGTTGCTGCACACAGCTGCCTCTTTTTAACCAGTGCAGGATGACCAGTTAGTTGGTTCCTACCATTCCTGAAATTGCAGTCTGGATTGACGCTATGAGGAAGCATATTTAGTGTAGGGGGACTATCCTGCTCTGGGATTCCCCTTGAGTTTTGGGTGGTGAGCTTAATACCAATCTTGATCAAATACTGTAAATAAGAGTCCAGGTTTTTCATATTTTCCTAGCAGTAATGCCCCATTTTCAATATTCCGATATACCTTGAGGTTTTTATTTAGTCTGTAGTGTGCCACTGATATTGGTTAGGATATTGCTATTGCCTTTTTAGTGTGCACCTATGCTTACGTTTTTCAGAATGATATTTAGATGTGCACAGCTTCAGTATGTTTTTGTAGTTCAGTTGAGATTGGTAATCTCATTTGGCTTGCTGCACACAGCTGCTCTTTTTAACCAGTGCAGGATGACCCAGTTGTTGGTTCCTACCATTACTGAAATTGCCAGTATGGATTGTCGCCTAGTGAGGAAGCATATTTAGTGTAGGTATCACATGATCTGGGGAATACCTTGAAGTTTTGGGGAGGTGAGATTAATACAATCTTTGATCCAAATACTGTAAACTAAGAGTCCCAGCGTTTTTCATATTATTCTTAGAAGTTTAATGCATTTTCAATATTCCCGATATACCTTGAGGTTTTATTTTAGTCTTTAGTGTGCCAATGATTTTGTTAGATATAATGATATTGCCTTTGTAGTGTGACACCTATGCTTACGTTTATCGAATATATTTAGATGTGCACAAGCTTACAGTATGTTTGTAGTACGTTCATATGAGATTGGTAATCTCTTTGGCTTGCTGCACAAAGCTGCCTCTTTTTAACCAGTGCAGGATGACCCAGTTGTTGGTTCCTACCATTCCTGATAGTGCAGATCTGGATTGACGACTAGTGAGGAAGCATATTTAGTGTAGGGGGACTCACCTGCTATGGGATCCCCTGACGTTTGGGAGTTGAAGCCTTAAATACAATCTTTGATCAAATTTTTTTTTTTTTGTTTTTTACTGTAAACTAAGTCAGTCCCGGGTTTTTCAAAATTTTCCTTAGCAGTAATGCATTTTCAATATTCCGATATCCCTTTGAGGTTTTATTTAGTCTTTAGTGTGCCACTGATATTTGTTAGATATATGCTATTGCCTTTTTAGTGTGCACCTATGCTTACGTTTTTCAGAATATATTTTAGATGTGCACAGCTTCAGTATGTTTTGTTTTTCTAGAGTCTCACGACTCCTAGCCCAGACTGTGCACAGTCGCTTAACGGCGGATTTGACACTGGGGAATTTAGATTCGCAACCTGTAGCGGCGGAATATCTGGGATGAAACCCGTAACTACAGTAAAAGGGGGAGAGTTTGGTGGAGGAATTCTCATGATTGTTAAGGGCGAACTCTGCCATGGGCAAAAATTCATTCCACCTCTCCTGGCATTCCGAAACGTAGCATCTGAGGTATTGTTCTAGCGACTGGTTAAGTCTCTCAGTTTGCCCATTAGTCTTGAGATGGAAGGCAGATGAGAAGGACAGAGAGATGTCCAATTTACCACAGAATGCTCTCCAGAACCTCGACAGAAACTGTACCCCTCTGTCAGGTACAATATTGGAGGGAATACCATGAAGTATATGACGGACAAATAAATCAGCGAGGAGTTTGGCTGAAGGCAATTTCTTCAAAGCAATGAGATGACACATTTTAGAGAATCGGTCTACCACCACCCAAATCACCGACCTACCCTTGGAGGGGGGAAGATACGGTGAGAAATCCATTGAGTGTGAGACCAGGGCTATTGGGCAACGGGAGGGGGTGCAATAAATCCCTCGGGGAGGCGTCGGGGTACCTTTGCCCTGGCACAGGTCTCACAAGCAGTAACAAATTCTTTCACATCACGCTGCCATGAAGGCCACCAATAGGTACGGGATAGAAGGTATCCGGTGCCCGCGATGCCAGGATGCCCAGACAGAACTGAGGAGTGAACCTCCTCCAGAATTTTCAAACGAAGGTGACATGGAACAAAAAGTTTACCGGGGGGTAGTCCGGGTGGGACCGAGCCTTGAGAGTTCGCAATAGCAGAAACTAAATCTGTAGTAAGGGTAGCCACAACTACTCCCGGAGCAAGGATATTCCCCGGTTCCTCCTCTGAGAGGTCACTCACACCAAAACTTCGAGACAAGGCGTCGGCCTTAACATTCTTAGCCCCTGGACGGTAGGTTACTACAAAGTTGAACCTAGTAAAGAACAAGGCCCACCGCACTTGACAAGGATTCAATCGCTTAGCATTGTCAAGATATAAAAGATTTTTATGATCTGTAAGAACAGTTACTCTATGTCTAGCCCCCTCCAGAAGGTGTCTCCACTCTTCGAAAGCCCATTTAATGGCTAGCAATTCCCTGTTACCAATATCATAGTTAATCTCAGCGGTAGAGAATTTTCTGGAGAAGAAGGCGATGGGTCTGAGGTTGGTATAAGGTTCAGTCCCCTGAGACAGGACGGCCCCTACACCCGTTTCGGATGCATCTACCTCCACAACAAAGGGTTGTTCTGGGTCCGGGTGGACCAAGACAGGTGCAGACAAAAAAAATTTTTTCAGAGTAACAAATGCTTGCTCGGCTTTCGGTGCCCAGGAGGTGGGATACATCCCTTTATTAGGAAGGTCAGTAAGGGGTTTAACAAACAGGGAAAAATTATTAATAAATTGGCGATAATAGTTAGCAAAGCCTAAAAAAACGTGGATCTCTTTTAAAGGTGGTAGGCCGTACCCACTCAGTGATGGCAGAAACCTTTTGTGAATCCATAACTTATAGAACTGGACTCAATATGTACCCCAGGAACCCTATCTCCTGGACTCCCGAACAAACATTTAGACAATTTGGCGCATAGTTGATTCTGACGTAACTGGAGAGGACCTCCCTGACATGATCTCGATGGGTATCGTAATTCGGGGAAAATATGAGGATGTCATCTAGATACACAATTACAAAACGACCTAGAAGGTCCCTGAAAATGTCATTAACAAATCGTTGGAAGACGGCAGGTCCATTACAAAGACCGAAAAGGCATGACTAAGTATTTTATCCTTCCCTTCATTAGGGGGGTAGAATCTGCGCCTGAAACCAAAAAGGGAGAACATAGTGGAATTAGCTCTAAACCTAAGGCTTTAGCCACCGCCATGCTAATAAAATTAACGGCAGCCCCCGAGTCGATCAAGGCATGACAAGCAAAATTCTTGACCCCGAAGATTAGAGTTACAGGCAAGGAAAGCTTGTTATCCAAGTTTGGGGGTACCTGTACGCCTGAGTTATCCTTCCTGAAGTTCTTCAGGCATTTGCTGCTTTCCCACGGAGACTTGGGCCTGGTTGGGCAGCTCCTCAGGACATGACCGGACTCTCCACAGTAGAAACACAACGCGTTTTCCACCCGGTGTTTCCTTCTGATAGCTGCCAACGTGGAGCCCAATACCATAGGTTCCTCTCCTGAACCCCAAGCGGGAGATGGCGAAGGTAGTGGAGGAGAAGTAGCAGAACCAGCAGAGAAAGGTTGGACAGGAGAGTCAGCCCTGAACTGCCCAGTGGACCCCCCAAGCCTTTCCCTGCGTCCCTCTCTCAACCTCCGGTCAATAGATATAGCCAAAGTCATAAAGTTCCCTAAAGTCTCTGGACTAGGATGGCTGACCATAGCATCCTTCACTGCCTCGGACAGCCCTTGTCTAAGAGGGTTTTGAGGGGTTGGTCAGGCCACCCAATTACTGAACTCCATTGGCGGAACTCAGAGCAATAATCCTCAACCAAGCGGCGACCCTGCTGGATGGACAGGAGATGGGTTTCAGCTAAAGCCGCCCGGTTGGGGTCATCATAAATCTGTCCCGTGCTAGAAAAAATGTGTCCACCGATCGCCATTCCAGGGCCTCGGGGGGTATGCCTAGTGCCCACACCTGCGGTGGCCCCTGGAGGAGTGACACCGCCATGGCAACCTTTTCAGCTTCTAAGGAAAAATGGGAAAACCGAAAAAACAGGCGGCAAGATTCCCTGAAGATCCGAAATTTATCAGGGTTACCGTCGAAGCAGTCAGGAAACCGCATGTTAGGTTTGTGCTGCAAGTATTGTCCCAAAGGCCCAGGAGCAAGTGTGGGTACTGATGGGATGACTGGATCAGGGGCTGGGGTAGACCTAGCGTCCAGACAAAGCGAGATCTGGGACATAAAACCCGCCATGCCCTGAAACTGGGTTGTTAATTTGTCCAGGCGGTCAGAAACCGATAGATCGGTGTTCATCCTGAACCGCCGGGGAATTTGTTTGAAATACTGGCCTGCTATAATGTTAGGGATGGTCAGGGACGCACACAAGACACGGACAAGTGGGGCCCTGACACTGATCCCAGCCTCTGTCCCTGCCTTTTGGGGAACCCGACTCCTTAACAGGCCGGCCCCAACCTGAAGACTCAAGGCTACACTGAGCAGAGTGCACAGACAGAGACACACAAAAAAAGAACTCAAAGCCGTAGTCGGAGGGTGCACGTCAATAACAGTTCAGGCATCGCGTTACAAAATAGTTAGGCAAAGGGAGAAACCAGAAACAAAGCAGAGATCAGTAGCACAGAGAAACGACAAAATGACAGGCTAACTATAAAGGCAAGCAGTATAGCAGGCATTAACCCCAATGAGTGCTGGAGGATTTCTGGCCAAGGCGTCGACCAGAAATCAATCAAGATACGAGGCAACAGGGAAGTGTTCACACAAAGGCGGCAAGGCCGCAGTTATGATCGCCGCGGACGTGGCCGGCGACCAGGGCCAAATGGCACGGACGTGACAACGCTTAGCTTGAAAAGTGTCTATTAGAATGACTCTGTCTATCATTCCTTGAATATATTGTTTCGGACCAAGGCCTTTTAATGGACCCTGAAAAAAAGACTGCCATGCTCATTGAGACCCAGTGGGTCTCAATGCCATCCAATATTTGTCCAATTTTGCTTTTTACTAACTATTACTGGCAGTTCATTGAACACAGTAGCTCCCATTGTTCCTCTCATCAAAAAGGGCAACAGAAGACTCTCGTCTAAAGAAGGCTCCTATCACCCAGATGAATAGATGTCTTTCCAAGACCTTTTATTAGCCACTAAATTGGCATTGGAGGAGTGGCGCCTTCTTCAAGATGGGGTACAACACTTGGTGACCATCTACATATATCACAAGAATTTGCTGTATATAGGCTGCACATTGTCTATATCCTCGACAAGCAGGATGGTTTCTATATTTATTTAGATTCAATTTCCTCCTGCATTTTAAGCTAGCTGTACAATAGACCTATTGTCTCGATTGATTACTGATCCCGAGTATGATTTCTGCAGCTCCCATGCGTCTTCGAGAGACACCCATTCAAGACTTTTGTCTGCCAAGCTCAAGTAGAGTTCTATCCTGGGGCCATTATATTAAGTTGGCAAGTCATTCTAGGGTAGGCAGGTCTCTGTATGATTTTCAGACATTATTGGTATACTTCTCTGCCTCAAGATTTCAAAAATTTTTAGGCGGCCTGTCGTGTTTGTGCTCATTAGCAAACCTCCCTGATAAAGATCTGTTGGTTTCCTACATCTTTGTCCATGCCTAAGATGCCTTTGACATACACTGCCAAGAACTTTGTCATGGAGCTTCCTTTTTTCTCTGAGTGAAGGGTGAATAGGGTCATATTGGATCATTTTGCTAAAATATCACATTTTGTCCTGTTGCCTGGTCTACCATCAGCAGCTCAACTGGTCAAACACTTTTCCAGCATATCTTTTGCATGGAAGGGGATATTGTATCTGACTGAGGAGTCCCATTCACGTCCAAGTTTATGGTGTGCCCTCTGTTCCCGAATTCAGGTAAAGTTCAACTGTGGGTGGTACGCAGAGGAAGGTCTAACAGTCAAGTTAACCACATTTTGGGCAGCTATCTCCAGAACGTTTAGCATGTCAAGATGACTGGGTGAACTAAGTACCTTGGGTGGAATTTTCATATAACAACCAAGTTGAGGAATTCACAGGGTCATCTCCTTTTCACATGGTCTACAGTCTACATCCTTGCTTGCCTCTACCTCTTCCTACTTTCTCTGATGTTTCTGCAGTAAACTTTTAGGTCTGAGACTTCCACCGCATCTGGCAAGATACTCACCAGATTCTGCTATAGGTGTATAGTTGGTGAACGATTGTTAGGAAGTTAAAGGTCCCTTGTTTCAAATATGTGGTTCTTAAGTCCTTTCTCTGTCATCTTGCAGCTCATTCCAGTCCGTTACAAACTGTGATAACCTCCCCACTAGGCATCTCTAATGTGTTGCAAATATCCCTCCTGTGGTCCTTAAGACACTTCTCTAACAAGCCAGTTTCCTCTTCCACAGAAACTTCTCCTGAAGAAATATTTGAGGACAAGGAGATCTTGGACTACCTGACACGCTGGAAAGGCTTCATCACTGAAGAAAGTTCCTGGAGACTGATGAAAATATTAACACTCCAGAGTTTTTTTTTAAGTTCCCATATGTGTTGGGCTCAAGAGAAGGGGGGGGGCATAAAGGAAGGGGTATGTTACAAATCACACAGAGGCTTGTGTACCTATCTGCCGTGCTGTATGTTGTCTCTGGCCTCTGATCCCCAACCTGCTCCTGCTGCTGGCTTACCCTTAGAACATGCACTTGCCCTTGGTAATTTAAAGGGACAAAGCATCCCACCCAACTCTCACAGCCAATGGCCTGCTTACTGAGTGCCTTTTAAAGTTCGTTGGAGTCACTAGTGTTTCAGCTGTTTCTCAGTTTTGACCCTCGACTTGCTTTTGACCAGTCCATTTGTTCCCTGCCTACCCTGACCTTCTGCCTGCGACCAGACTTCAAAAGTACTCCACCTGTTCTAACCTTTTGCTCTTGACCCAACTGCACCTTTTGTCTACTTGTCTTGTACCACGCCTATGGGTGACCATGTCAGGGGTAGAAACCGGAGAGTTCCCTGCAGTGAAATCCAGATTCCTTGTAGAAGGTGTTAAAAGTTGAAGTCAGGGGACTCCTTAGGCTCCCCTTCTCAGCTTGGTTCTATGCAAAAACTTGCAGTTTATAAAAGTGGATCCACCGCCTGAGTCATGTCACAGAGGATCTGTTGTCCACAAAAAATTTCAAGTGTTTGT
>JAODAL010080133.1:0-12344 GCA_025379985.1 Phyllomedusa bahiana | reverse complement strand
GCCCGGGGGAAAAAGGTGGTCCCCGAGCCCAAAATTTGGGGGTATTGGTTTCTACCACTCCCCTGTATGTATTACCTTTGCAGAAAAAACAGAAAAAGGGTAAAGGTTTCCCGGACCCAATTTTGTGGTTTTTGGGCCAAACATTCAAAGAAAAAACATGTCACTGCCGCTTACCCGGATGTTAAAAACCGTTGTTTCTTGGTGAAATGGGTTTTTCCCCCTTCACCTTACTTGGGGAATCGCTCCCCAAGTTTCTCTGGGGACTTTCAAACCCGGAAAGGGGAAGGGGCCGGGCCAGTCAATTCCAAGCAAAAAAAAAAACATACCCTCACAAAAGGAGATTCCAGCGGTAGATGGTCCACATTTTTATTGATTTTCATTCACAGGATAGTAAAAGAGCAAAAAACGGAAGGGCGTTTCAAACCCAAACAGGTTTCTTTTCACGCATAAAAATTACTTCCAACTACTCCACTAAATACAAATTTAAAAAAGCCCCTACGTCATGCTTTTCACGTGAAAACGGGGTTTTTTCCCCAAAATTTAAACCCCGGGGATGACTGAAAAGGGGATAAAAAACATAGGAAATTTTACAAAATCGCATCATTTAAATTTGGGTGATGACGTTTTCGTTTGACTATCCTTTCCGGGTGGGAAGTCGTTTATCGGCAATTATAAAAGAAGATTTCCGAAAAATCGAAATAGATTATCCCCCCGATGACCTTTAAAAGTCTATGGGAGAGGAACAACCCCTTCATTTTACCCCAAACCAGGGGCTGGAAAAAGCGGGAAATTTTAAACATCCCACAACAGTCAAAGGAAAACGTGCTACATCTTAGGCAACCCACTTAGGTTATAAAAGCCAAAAGGAAAAAAAATCCCCACACCTTTACTACCCCTGTTTGTACCACAGCCGACCCAAAACCCTCCCAAAAACCAAAAATTTAAAAAAAGTGCCAGAAAAGGGCGTATAAATTTAAACCCATCATTTTACTTAAAACTGGCCCTTTGGGAATACCCCTGCCCGGGAAAACCCAGCATGAGCCCCAAACCTGCATAAACCCCAAATTTAAAAAGTCCCGGGAAAAAAAGGAGTCTTTAAAACCCCCAATTTTAGTTTACTGGACATAGACTATACCTGCCCGGGGCCACAATGACCCCTAAAACCTGTTTAAACCCACAGACACAAAGTGGCACAAATGGAAATTTTGTACATTTACTGTCATTTAGAAATATTTTTTGGTAACTGACTTTTGTTTACAGAATTTTAATGTAGGGAATTTTAATTTTAGTTTTACATTTTTAAACCTTTTTATGTTTTCAAAAAAAGTGTGATAACATACAACATAAAACCCCCCCCTGCAGTTTTTAAAGGTTTTTTTTCCCCCAGTTAGATTCTTAAATTCCCTTTTCCGCAAAACCCCATAATTAAAACAAATGCCCAAATCATTCCCCCAAAACACTTTTTTTATTTGAGAAGAATTTGCCCCCCCTGGTTTTGGGAAAATGATTCAGCCAATCAATTAAAAGGGGTTTCTTTTTTCCCTCCAAATCCCCTGGAGTTTCAAATGATGGGGACCCCATGGGAAATCCACCCCCAGAAAAATTTTTAAGCCTAAAATTTGGGGAAAATTTGTGTCCACCCCTGGAGCCCTTTTTGACACTACTTAACCTCAAAAGAAATCCCCTTTTTTTCAAAATCGGGATTTTTTAGAAAAATTTTTGGAACCTTTTTCCTTTTGGGCCCCTTTAACGGTGAGACCCATGCTGCTGTCAGCCTCTTTTAACCCGGGGAGGTCCAGCTGCCAGGGCCAGATTTTTACAGGGGGTTGCGGTGAGACCCCAAAACCCTAGCGTTTGTATCTTTTTAACACGGGGGTTCAGCTCCCGGGGCCCGGGGAGTTACAGTGGGTGCGGTGAAAAGCCCAGGCTAGCGTCTGTCATTTTAACACGCAGGGTTCAGCTGCCAGGGCCGGAGTTACAGTGGGTCCCGGAAAGGCCCCAGGCGGGCGCCCGTCATTTTTATTAACTTTGCGGGTTTTCAGCACCCGGGGCCCGAGTTTAAAGGGGGTGCGGTGAGAGCCCAGGCTGGCGTCCCGTCATCAAATTAACCCGGGAAAAAATTTTGCCCTTTTTGGGGGCCAGAAAACAAAAACATCGTGCTGAAGCAGAGTGGGGGAAAGCGGAAGTGTGAGGAAAAGCCTCCAGCCTTCCCATACCAGTCAAAAACCTGGGTAGCCGTTGCCCCTCCTTTAAGGGGGTGGCCCAAATTGACTTCATTTGGGAAAAATACTGGTGGTTAACGCCCCTGTTCCACCCAGGTGCCCTTTTTTTTTGGGCTTTCCCTTTTTTCTCTTTTTTAACCAACTTTAACTGGGGAAAGGGGCCCTCTGTACTTTTTTTCTCTGTCCGGGGTTCCATACCCCCATGCCCTCTGAAAAAACCTAATTGGTCAATTTTTCCCTTTACCTCCCTTTTTACAATTCAGGGAATTTTTTTACCAGCTATTTTGTACATGCAATTTTTTTTAGTACTTTAATTCTAGAAAACAAATTTTTTAAAATGGGGATGGAATCTCACCTTTGTCAATTTTTCTCTTTTTTTTAAAAGGGTATTAAAGGGGGTTGTCTCAATCCCGGGGTTTGCTAGCTTTTGTTAAAGACTTGAAAAAAACAAGTCTTTTTTGCAACATGTTTCCTTTAAAACAGTTTTCCAACCTTTTCCCTGTTTCTGACAGCACCATCACCCTTGAGCCACTTTTGGGAAAAATTGTGAAGAACAAATTTTCTTTAGAAACCACATTTTTTACAATAGGAATTTTGTTAGCTGCTTTTCACAAAAAATCCCCCCAAAAATTTCAAAACATGCCCCTGGCCACTTTTGAAAATTTGGGAAAAAGAAAAAATTTCTATTGAAAAAAAATTTTTTTGAATAGGAAAAGTATTCCCTGCATTTAAAAGGGCAGCATGCCCCCAAAATTTTTAAAAAAAAAGGGACTTCCCCAGCCCCTGTTAAAAATTGGAGGGGGGAAATCCCACTTAAAAAGCCACATTTCTTTTCCCAAAAAAAACCACTTTTTATTTGTTTGTTTTCTCCCCAGAATTTTGGGCCCCCAAAAAATTTTAAATATGTTTTCTCCCACTTTTAAAAAAATTTGGATGGAGAAAGGCCACTTAGAACCCAACTTTTCTTTTCCAAAGGACCATAATTAAAAGCTGTATCTCAAGCAAAAATGACCCCAAAAAAAATTAAAAAAAAGATTCCCAGCCACTTAAAAATTTTTGAGGGAAAAGCCCTTAAAAGCCAAATTTCTTTTTCCAAAGGACCAAAATTTTTTGCTGTTTTTCCCAACGGGCAACATGACCTAAAAACCCATTGAAAATTTTCGAAAACTTCAAAAGGGTTTAAAAGTGGGTACAGGGAAAATACGGGGGTTGTAAATGAAACCTTGGTGTTTTTTTACATTTTTCCTCACGGGGAAAACCCAGCAAAATAAATTTTTGGGGAAATTTGAAAAAAAAATTGCAGTAAAGAAATGATCATTTTAAAAATACGTTTTTCAAAAAACCCTTTTTCCTGTTTAAAAAGAGGAATGTAAAAGTAGAGGGCAACTAATCTGCCCCTCGGCAATTGGGGGCCCACAACTTTCATCAGAAAACCATCCCGTTTTAAATCTTGTTTGGGAAATTTAAAACGATCCACATTATCTGGGGAAACCCGGATGGTTTGTCTTTTTAATGATCCTCCACTGTGCTAAAGGCCGCCAGATATGGTTTGGCTGCGGGGAGGGACAACACCTTTTATGGGCCGGGGCTCAGGGGGCTCGGGGCCATTCGCCCCGTTTTTGGTTCCCCAAAAGTTTTGGGTCTGGAACAAAAAAAAAACATCGGGTTGAGACCAGATATTGTGCACCAGGGATCTTAAGGGGTTTCTCTGTGGGGTTGGTTTGTGGCCCGGGCCATTCCCAAGGGCGTTGGGGGAGGGGGAAAAAATAAAGATTCCCCAGAGGTCCCCCCTTTAGGTTTCTCCCCACCTTCCCCTTGTCCCGGGCTGCTGCTACAAAATATTTGGGCATTCAAATCTTTTCCCCGGTCGCTGATGTTGTTCCCCCGTGATTTTTGGGGGAACGTGAACAAAAAAACCGAAACAGTTGTCTCCAGTTTTTCAATCAGAAAGGGTTTCCCCTTTTCCCCGCATTTTACTCTTTTTTGGGTTTTTGGGTGGAAGGAAATTTGCTGATTTTTTTTTGTCCCGGGGGATCCAGGAGGGGGGCCACCAATTAACTGTTGTTCTTTTTTTGTTTGGCCCTTAAGGGGGGGATAAATTTTGGGAAAGGAAATGGGCACCCAAAGCATCATGTTGAGAAAATGGAGCCTTGTTTCCCCCAAAAGCCTCGGGGGCGAGGGGCACTAAAAAACTGATCTTCTCATCTTCCTCCTCCCCCAAATTCGCCCCAAACCCTTTCTTTCCGGGCAGGGACGTCGGTGTTGGGAATACCTCCTCCTCCTCCCCCCGTTTTCCTCCGGAAACGGTTTCAACACAGCCCTGATTTGGGTTTAGATGATGAAACCCTGAAGTTTGAGGGGCCCCCCTTTGGAAATAGCCCTGGACCCCAACCACTGCCAAATGAAGACCGTTAAATTGGGGAAATGTCGGGCCCCTTTGGGTGGATTGGGACGGGGGAGAAAGGCTCCGTTTTCTGCATCTGTGCCGTTCCTCCTCCTTCGCTGGTGGGAGCTGATGTTTCAGAGTTTTAAAAGGGTCGCTCCAGAATAAGTCACCAAAATTTGTTTAAATTGCTCCCAAAGGGATTGTCCGCATGACCATTTTGGTGGCTTCTTCAAAACGGGCAAGGATGGGGGGCGAGCTTTTTTCCCACGGCCTCCACCTTCAGTTTTTCAACCCCCCCGAGGTCCCCCAACCCTGCCTTGTCAGGCCATGTGCCCACTTCGTACTGCTTAAATGGCATTGCGCGGCTGCCACAATCGCTGGACATGTGGAGGGGGGGAAATTTCCAGCGTGTTGCCACGTCAAAAATAAAGGAGGGGTTTACGGGAGGGCCGAGCTGACGTTGAAAACGCAGCCGGGCGGGTTTAAAAGCAGGGGGGCGAAAAAGGGGAAAAGGGCGAGCTAAGACCTCGAGCCTTCTTCCGGGGCAGTCCGGGCCCCGGGTTATTCTTTAGAAATTTCTGGAGGGAAAGGGTTAATGAAATGTGCCGGGGAAAGGGGGATGTGCTCCAGCCTCCCCGTTTTTAAAAGGTGGCCCAGCAGATTTCGCCCTTTATGGGCACCCCAAACCTTTCCTGGCAAAAGGTTCTTTTTCACCCAGCCACCCCTCGGGTCTTGTTGCGAAAGACCCGGGTCCCGGGGCTCCTGCCCTTGTAGTGGAGGGTCCCCAAAAGACAGTTTAATTTAACACGGTTGGTTTCTCGGGGGCACTTGTTTCCCAAACCGGGAGGACCTTGGGGGAAAAGACCCCTGCACCACCCCTGCTTTTTTGAAGAGCGGCCCCGACCCTTTGAGAGCCCCCGTCCCCCAACCAAAGACTTTTTCACCCGACTCCCCCATCACAGAGATTTTAAGGGGGGCGTGCTTACAAGCCCATGTGTCGGTGGTGGGGATGGGACTTTTCCCGGACAAGTTGTGGGAAAACCATTTAAAATTTTTAGAGGCCCGGGGTTGGCCGGGGCGGGGGACGCTTTTCGGAAAAGAAATGCCTGTTCAGCATCTGTTTTTGGGGGGGCAGGCAAGGGCCATGACGGGGGCGGACCCTTTCTGTTTCCACCAGACGGAAAGGAAACATTTCCAAGGCCAAAAGCCTGGCAATGCCAACATTCGGCCCTTTGGCTTTGGGGAGGGTTTTGGGGTTTAAAGTGTTTTTTCTGCCCCCAAAAACCTGGAAGACGGGAAGGCTGGTGCTAGACTGGCCTTTGTACGGCGTGCAGGTCGTAAAAACTGGGGGAAGGAGAAGGGGGTAGGATGGGTCTCGGGTGGTGCGGGGGTTTACTCGGGTTGAGGGTGGAGGCTAAAAGGGGGAGGCTAAACCCTGATAAAGGGACTCTGAAAAGACAGGGGGCCAGTTGAGGAAGTTTGGGTTTGGGCGGAGGAGGGGGAGCCCGGAGACAGGGGGTTTGTGCCCATTTGGTTTGGAGGCCCGGGGCGTCGGTCGGGCCCTTTTTTTCAAAGTGTTGCCTCCTTTCAACTCTTTGCATTCGTTTGCATGTGACTAGACATGTTGGTGGGGGTTTAAAACACCTAAGATTCTTCCCTTAACTTATGCGTTTACGGAAAAAGGCGGCATATGACTTCGCTGGGTGAATCAAAAGGGTCCCTTCTAAGAAGGCCCAGGCTTGAAAAGGTCCCGGACCTTTTTGAAAAGGCGATAAGGTAAGGAAACAGGGTTTTCCAAATTTACCGTGGGGTGGGGGAATCATATCAGGGGGAAATTCTTTCAACCGCCCCCCTCCCTTTTTTGAAAGGGGGGGAGGGCCCTTCCCGGCCCCTAAACCCCCTCATCTTCCTCCCGTCCAGTGATGAAGCGCTTTGCCCAAACAAATTCTCCTGAAAAGACCAGTTTGGGGTCTTCCCAAAGTCGGGGCCCTCCCTCCATCAACACAGGTTGGGCTTGGCCCTTTCCCGACATTCTGCCTCCGGGAGCTGCAGGGTACAAGCAAGAGGGACTGCAAGGGGTTGCCGGGCCCCCGGGATTTTTGCCCCTTTTAAACCCGGGTTCCTTCCCTCCTCTGATTGGGTTTAGTAACTGGGCGTCAGAGCAAAACAAAAAATCAAACCTCTTTGGGTCTTGATCTTTTACATGCCTTCTGACCCCCAACCGGCCCTTTTGTCTCAAAAAAGGTCTTCAGAAAATGGATTTTCCAAAAGTGGGGGGGTACCTGAGTTGACATTTGGGCTGCTTTAATTTTTTGGGCGGATGGGATGATGCTGATGACGAAAATTTTTTGGCCGTGCGGGGGAGGACGAGGGTAAGATTTCTGGATGCAGGTTGCATTAACCCCTGCGGGCAGAAATTTGGGGTTGCTGTTTTTATTTCTGAGATTCACAGGGGCCCCGACCCCGCAATGGGCAGGCCCGAGGGGCCCGCAACTGACGATCCGCTGGCATGCTGGGTTTTCGCCCCGGCATGGAAAAGGGCACCTTCTCTCGTACCTCTACCTCCCCTGTGCTACCCCCCCTCTTTGCTCCCTTTTCCCCCTTTGCATTTTTGCTCCATGTTCGAAAAGATAAAAATTTGAGAAGGTATGGAAAAAAGTTTTTGGGGGAAATCATTAAATTTTAAAAAAAAAAAAAAAAAAATCACAGCTATTTTCAAATCGCTAAAATCAAAACAAAATTTTTCTGGATTCAAATTTTAAATGCACAGGGACCCCTATTTAACAAAGCTGGCCTGCGCCCAAAAGTGAAAAAAACACGTATCTGAAAAGTATACGGGGTAATTTAAAAGGGATTTTTTGGGACCTAAACAATTAAACCCGTGGTGACTTTAAAAAAATTTCTGGGTTCAAAATTAAATGCAAGGGGACCCCCTTTTTCAACTAAAGGGTTTTACTGGGCCAAAAGTGGGAAAAAAAAAAAACCCATTTTAAAAGTAAATAAAGGATAATAAAAGTGGAGTTTTTCAAACCCAACCCAAAAAACCCCGCCCGGGTTATAGGAAAAGGTCTGTATTCCCCAATATATGTTCCCGGCTGCCCAAAAATCCAAAAATTTTTTTTTCAAAAAAGAAAACCCGTTTAAAAAAAAAAGCTATTTCAAATGCAATGTCTACCCCAAAATCGGGTGCAAAAATAACCCCTTTTCCATAAAGAGTTGTCTGGGGTTCGCCCAGGCCCCCCCCCCCCCCCCCCCCACCCCCCTCTGCTTTGGCTAGATTTTTTTCCCTTTAAAATTTTCAGCCCCAAACCCAAAATCTGGGAAAAACTCTGATCTACCTAAGTTTTAAGGTTCACAAGGGTTTAAAAATATAGCTGTCTGTGTGAACAGATAGAACAATTTCGCGGGGCTGTTTTTTGGGCACAGGCAAAAGGGGCAAAGTCCCCTGGGTATGAGACGGAGAGTCACTGATTAAAGAACAGGGAAGGGGCCCGTTTTTTAAAGTAAAATTTTTTTTCCCTGTTATTTTTCCACCAAACCCCAACCATACACATCCCATTTATGACGTCGCACACACAGCTCACCCCGCTCTAAAACTAAGCTGGTTTTTTTGGCCCCAAAATTAAAAGGAAGCCCGAAAATGGCGGGGTTTTTAATAGATTATGGGGGGCCCGATTGTTAACCCCCAAATTATTGCATGATCGAAAAAATCCCATCAACATAAAAAAATGTTCCCATTTCAACTTTGCGATAAAAATCCTCAACACTTTTAAATTTAATATCTTATTTTTTTTTATATTTTGGTTTTCGCCCTTTTAAGCCTGTTAGTACCTTAAAATGCACTTTTTTAAAAAGGGGGTTTAAAGGATATATTGGAAATAAATTTCATTTTTTAAAACCCAAAAAAGGGGTTAGGGTACAAACATAGGGAAGTTTACCAACATCGGCCCTTTTCATTTAATTTTCTTATTTTTGTTTATATTTAGTTTCGGGTAAAAAGCCCGTTTTGTTCCTCAATAAAAGCACTATGGGAAAGGTGACTAATGGAATTTTATAGAAAATCATTTCGTTTTTGAGACCCAAAGGGAAACTGTGTCGCATCCCATTATTTCCGTAAAGCTTCACGTATTTAAATTTTTGCTCCCCCGTCTGTTTTTTTCCTTTTTTTTTGATTTTTTGCCCCCCTTTTCCCTTTTCCTATTTTCCTTGTTTGTTTTTGGGTTTTAAAAATTTTTTCAAACCCCCTTTTTGGGATTTTTATTTTTATTCCTTTATTTTTATTCCTATTTTATTATCTTTTCTTTTCTTTTTCCCCTTTTTTCTTCCCCCTTTTTACTTATCTTATTTTTGTGTAAATTTTTATTCCCCTTTTTTTTATTTAAAATTCCTTTTTTCTCTTTTATGTCTTTTCCCTTTTTTTTTTTACATATTGGAATTTTTAACCCCGGCGAAAGGCCCCTCGTTTTTTGGGCCCGTTTAAATTAAATTTTTATTTCTTTACTCTTTATCTTTTTTACATAAAAACTTTTTACTCATTCTCTCTAAAATTTTATAGTTTTATCTCTTATACCCTTCTTATATCTGTTCTTTCTGAGTCTGTACATAACGGCGCTGCGGTTTTTTCTGCGATGCGCCAGCCCCCCACCCGGTTTTGTTAAACTACATTTCCCCCTTTTTTTCCTAGGCGGGATATACGCGCTGTTGTGATTTCCGGTTCCGGCGCCTCACCGGCGTCCCGGATTCCCTAATTTTTCCAGTTGTCCTTCTTTTCACTGGTCCTACAATTACTGGCTAGGCCCTTATTTCTGCTCTAAAGTTTCTTTCTGTTGGTAAGTTTTTTGCCTTTAGGAATTTAGGGGATTTTTGTTTGGGTATTATATTGCTTTTTTCCTTTTGCTTGTTAGTTTGGGCTTATGTACAGACTTATACATATACTTTGACACCAATTTATTATATAGATCTAAAAATACATGTTTGGGGGGATTTAAATTGTATATGTATTCCTTATGGAGATTGACACTTTATTACAAATATTTCCTGTAACATTGTAAATTTTCCCAAATTGGGGAAAACGTGTCTTAATTGTACATATTGTACATATTGTAAATAATATTTTATGTGGGTGTATATGGATTATTATATATACTTTTGTATTTTTTATTATTTGATTTGTGTTTTTTGTGTCTTATTTCTACCTATTTTGTCTACCATTAAGGCGTTTATTTTTTTTGTTGTTGTTTTTTGTTTTTTTGTGTGTTGTTTAAAAATTACATTTTTCTTTGTATATTTATTTTCAGGGGACTCTTTGAAAAAGGTCGGATGACCGAACGCCCAGTCACAATTGTTATAGTCATCATATCTGTCTTACTGGAGCCTGTAGTGTTTGGGTGTTAAAAAAATTATTCACAATATTTTTGCAACAATTTTAATCGCAGTGTGCAGTCAATTTTTGAAATTTTCCCAGTCACCCACCGTAATGGTTTTATTACCCTTTCTATGATCCCACATTTGAAGTTTCCAATACTACTTTCATGCGTCTCTATGAAGTGTCTTGTAGCGCCTGATATCTGCGTTTGTTTATTCCGAATACCTGCCAAGTGTTCTGCAATTCTCAGTTTAACCTTCCTAATAGTGCTCCCTATATACAGTAAATTACACTGTTTACATAGAATGTAATAAATTACATGATCAGTTTCACAATTTACAAAATGTTTCAATTTTAATTTTCTTGTGTCACTGCTATTTGAAAATGTATCCCCTTTTATCACTAATGGACACAAAGTACAACTGCTTTTACCGCAGAGATAAAAGCCCTGGTGCTGTAGCCAAGTTTTTTCTTTGTTACTCACAAAAGTGCTTAGTGAAACTTCGTTAGCTAACGTGAACCCTCTTCTAGAGACACATTTAACCCCTTGCTCTACATATTCTTTAAGGATTTCGTCTTGACACAAAATTTGCAAATTCTTAAAAAAGATTTTCCTAACTTCATCATAATTGTCACTATATTTTGTTGAAAACACAGTGCATTTATCCGGATTCTGACTGTTTTTACTTCCTTGATCATTAACTCTTTCTTTTTGGCTTCTTTTATTACCCTGTTTATGAAGTAAAGTGTATTGTGGGGCATCTTTAATTTTATCAAAGGCTTCCTTCAATAGTAAGGGGTTTTCCTCTTGCCCTAAAACCCCCTTTAAAAAACTTCCTTTCTGCAAAAAACGTATCCGAGAACACACCCTTTTTGCCTTAGTATACCCCCACTCGGGATTGCTGAATGGGGGTGTAGAGATGATTTTTTGGCCTGTAACAGCGTTTTTTCCCACAAGGGGTTTCCTAAATATCTGGAAAATACTTTTCCTGTATCCCACAACCCCCTCAAATTTCCAAACCCAAAATGAAGTTTTGTACAGCAACGTGAAGAAATTTTAAATTGTTGATAATTATTAAATAGTCCACGAATTTTGGGATGGAGCACTGCGACCCACACCTCAGGGGGTCGTCGATGTAGCGCCCATCCACATTAGCACACCATATATCACTTGCTGTTCCCCAATGCCATGTAAAGGTTGGCAAGGGTAGGGAGGGTATGCGCCCTTTAGGTGCCCCTTTCCCCTCAGAAAAAAGGTATTATCAACCCTAAAATAGTTGTTTTTAAACAAAGTTAATACTCTGAATTTTAAAGCATCTTTTTTCCTTTCCATATGCTTTCACTTCTACTCAAAAAAATTCAATGGCTCTAATTGCTAAGTGATGAGGATGTGGAATATAATTGTTTACATAAAACAGCTACCCAGTTAAATGAATTCCATGTAAATTCCTGAAAGGGCCCTTTTAAAACATTTTTTGCTTTTAGATGCCCAGAAGCCTCTGGACTATTTGGTTGGAGGGAATTTTCCACCCAGTCTTTTTTTTTCACTTTAAAGGGCCCTTGCTTTAGATTTTGGCCGTAATTTCGGGGAAATTTATATTTATGGTTTTTCGGTATTCCTAAAACACAGGAAAATGGGATTTTCTCGGGCAAATAATTTTTTTTTGTTTCTTGTAAAGGACCTGTAAGGGCGATGAGAAAAGAAAACTATTAAACACTTTTTTTTCCACTGTATTTACCCAGGAGGGTGACCTTTTCCCGTTGAACGAGAGATGTGGTAAACTCCAACTTAAAAATTTCTTGTCTAAACCCCGGAGAAATGCAGCTCTGCCCGGAAGGTTTGAATAACAAATCCCCAGGTCAGATGCCTACACCCCCGTGTCCTAAGAGGTTAAGTGATGTATAATAGGCCCCATTCTTAATATTTATGGCTTCTAATAAGGGGGGTTTTCCCAAAGGATTGGGGCCCTAGAAATGTGGGCCAAATTCAAAAAGGGTAAAAAAATGATCCAGGAAACTTAGGCCGGGAAGGGTTTAAAACCTCTGTTTGGTAAAATTTTGAAGGTTTTCTCAAGTTGTATCCTGGAGTATTTTCACTGAAAATAAAATTTTAAAGCCGGGCCAGATGGGGTTCTGAAGGATCGGTCCTGTCAACTAATTCTCAGTTCTAGAGGAATTCATGTAGATGGATCGGGGTAGGCATGGACTATATCTAGATTGTTCTAAAGCATTTGATACGGTTTCCACATAAAAAGGGTTGGGAAAAAAAAGGAATGCTTGGGGCTGGGGGGGAAAATGTGTGCAAGTGGGTAAGTAACTGGTCACTATAGAAAACCAAAGGGTTTTAAATTTGCGGTACATACTCAGACTG
>JAODAL010080132.1:0-12344 GCA_025379985.1 Phyllomedusa bahiana | reverse complement strand
ATTCCTTTTTGCTTCTCAAAGATTCAGTGAATCAGAAGTAAATTGAGGATTTGTTTACAACCTATAGAGGGCGACAGTGAGCTTTCCAGCTCCTTTCCACTAATGCCTTGTGATATGCAGATGCTGAGTAGTGGGCTAAAAGGCAAAACAAAACACTACACACCTTAACTGGTGCTCTCCATAAGGAGAGATGTTCCCCTCCTCATATCCAAATTTTCATGAAATTTTGATATTTTTCACAAACAAACAAGGATTGTATGGATAAAAATTTCTTACTAACTTAAAGCACAATGTGTCACGAGAAAACAATCTCTGAATCACATGGATAGGTAAAAGTGTCAAAAAGTTATTCTCACATAAATTGACACATGTCAGATTTCAAAAATAGGGCCGTGTCAGGAAGGTCAAAACAGGCTGGGTCCTTAAGGGGTTAAGTACTGCGAAAAATCTGGAATGGACACTTGTACTTCTTTGATGCACAGGAACTGGCTATAAAGGTTGCTTAGTCACGAACTTTTAAATGAGCTGCATAACCTAAGGGTTTCTTCCTCTGTTGAGAAAAAATCTACCTTGAGGAAAGATTTTTATTTTGAGGATATAACCCCTTTGAAGCAGAGAAACAACCCAGGAGTCTGAGATCGTGTCTTCTCAGGCCCAGGAGAATTTTTGCAATCTTGTCTCCCAGAGGGGATGACCTCATAATTCTGTATTTTATTGGACTGACAAGGCCTTTTCCTGTGTGTTGGAGATGCATTTTATTTCTGAACCTTCTTTGGCGTTCAGGATAAAAAGTTTTCCTCCCTCTTGGTGAGTAAGAAATCTAGGCTTGGTACAGTAGATGTTTGAGGGAAGGAAACACTTTTATTCTCTTTGAGTAATTCTAATATAGGCTTTAATTGAAGACTAAACAGACTGGAACATTGGAATAAAAAGGGTATTTATACATACTTTACAAGATACCCCTACTGTCACAGAAAACCTGAGATCATTCTCAGTTGTGTTCAGTGTCTGCACACAGACCATTCTCTCTTATGTTCAGTATCTGCATAGAGACCACTCTCTGTTATGTTCAGTATCTGCATAGAGAACACTCTGTTACATTCAACGGCTTTGCAAAGACCAATCTCTGATATGTTCAGTAGCTGCACAGTGAACACTCTCAGGCATTAGAATTTTCCAAGACCACTCTTGGATGTTTCCATATTTACATAATTGCAGAGAACACTCTCAGATTCTAATGGTACTGCATAGAGACACCTCTTTCAGGCATTTGGATGTTGGAAAACTGCAACTCCTATCTTTAAGTAATAGAGTACACTCCTAGGATGTAGAGATCACTGATCCTCAGTAGTGTTGAGCGATTATTATCGACAAAGTTGAAATCGGCACAGTTTTTATGTTGATCGAAATTTTTAGATCATGCGATAATTTAGGTTAAAATCTGTGCATCATCTATTAAGATCGCGCCATTTTCGGCGATTCCTGTCATTTTGGCGGCCAGCAAATAAGCTTACAGAATAGAGCAGGGTGAGATGTGTGTGCGACGTCATGACTGGGATGTGTATGGTTGCGATTGGCTGGTAAAATCACATGACCTCATTTTACATAGAACAGCCCTTCCTGTTCATGATCAGTGTCTCTCAGCGTCTCATAGCAGGAGGACATGCGCTTTGCCTGTGTCCAAACAGCTCAGCGAAATTATTCTATTTCTTCACAGAGAAAGCTCTACTGTTAGCTGTGATCCTTACAACTTAGTTAGATCAGAGATTGGAAGATTTTATGTAGTTAGGTAGAGAATTTAAAGGAGCATCTACCGCTATAAAGTCACGGAGGGGAGCGGGGGGGGCCCCCGCGGGCGAACACAGACAAGCTCTATAAAGAATACTGGATAAAGTTCACCAAGGAATTTAAAAAAAAATTTTTTTTTGTTTTTTTTTCCCGGTTTTTTTAAAGGGGCGGAAAAAAAATTTTTTTTTTAAAAAAAGGGTTTTTTAAAAAAAATTTAAAAAAAACCCCCCCCAACCCCCCCTTGGGCCAAAAAAAAAAAAAAAAACCCCCTTTTTAAAAAAATTTTTAAAAAAAAAAATTTTTTTTTGGGGGGGGTTTTTAAAAAGGGGGGGAAAAAAAAAAATTTTGGGAAAAAATCCCCCCCCTTTTGGTTTTTTCCCGGGGGTTTTGGGAATTTTTTGGGGTTTTGGGTTCCCCCAAATTTTATTTAAGGAAAAAAAAAAAAATTTTTTTTAAAAAATTTTTTTGGTTTTTTTAAAGGGGGAAAGGGGTTTTTTTTTTGGGGGGGGAAAAGGGGTTTTTTCCCCCGGGGGGGTTTTTTTTTTTGGGGGGGGTTTTTTTGGGGGTAAACGGGTTTGGGGGGGGGGCCCGGAAAAAAAATTTTTTTAAAAAAAAAATTTTTTTTAAAATTTTTCCCGGTTTTTTTGGGGGTTGGGGTTTTTGGGGCCCCCTTTTTTTTTTTTAAAAAAAGCCCTTTTTTTTTTTTTTTTTTTTGGGGGTTTTTTTTGGGGGGGGGGCTTTTTTTTGGGGGGGGGAGGGGGGGGGCCCCCCTTTTGGGGGGGGTTTGGGGGAAAAAATAAAAAGGGGGGGGGGGGGGGTTTTTTTTAAAAAAAATTTTTTTTTTTTGGGGGGGGGGGGGAAAAAAAAAGGGGGGGGGGGTGTTGGGGGGGTTTTTTTTTTGGGGGGGGGGGGGGGGAAAAAAAATTTTTTTTTAAAAAATTTTGGGTTTTTTTTTTGGGGGGTTTTTCCAATTTGGTTGGGGGGGGGGTTTTTTTTCCCCCGGGGGGGGAAAAGGGTTTTTTGGGGGGGTTTTTTTTTAAAAAAAAAGGGGGGGGGGGGGGGGGGGGGGGGGGGGGGGGGGTTTTTGGGGAAAAGGGGGGGGGGGGGGGGTTTTTTTTTGGGGGGGAAAAATTTTTTAAAAAAAAATTTTTTTTTTTGGGGGGGGGGGGTTTTTTTTTTTTTTTTTTAAATTTTTTGGGGGGGGGGGAAAAAAGGGGGGGGGGGGGTTTTTTTTTTTGGGGGGGGGGGGGGGAGGGGGGGGGGTTTGGGGGGGGAGGGGGGCGGGGGGGGGGTTTTTTTTGGGGGGTTTTGGGGGGAAAAAAAACCCCGGGGGGGGGGGGGGCCTTTTTGGGGAAAGGGGGGGGGGGGGGCCTGGGGGGGATAAAAAAATTGTGGGGGGCGGTAAAAAAAGGGGGTTTTTTTTTTTTTTCCCCCCCCCCGGGGGGGGTTGGGGGGGGGGGGGGGTTTTTTAAAAAATTTTTTTTTTTTTTTTTCTTAAAAAAATTTTTAAAAAAAAAAAATTTTTTGGGGGGGGTTTTTTAAAATTTTTTGTGGGGGGGGGTTTTTTTGGGTGGGGGGGGGGGGCCCCAAAAAAAATTTTTTAAAAATTTTTTTTGGGGGGGGGGGCCCCAAAAAAAAAATTTTTTTTTTTCCCCCAAAAAAAAAAAAAAAAAAAAAGGGGGGGGGTTTTTTTTTTTAAAAAATTTTTTTTTTTTGGGTTCCCCCAAAAAAAAAAAATTTTTGGGGGAAAAGGGGGGGGGAAAGGGGGGGGGGGGGGGGGGCTTTGGGGGGGGGGAAAAAAAGGGGGGGGGGGGGCCCAAAGGGTTTGGGGGGGGGGGGGAAAAAAAGGGGGGGGGGGGGAAAAAGGGGGGGGGGGGGGGTTTTCCCCCCCCCTTTTTTTTAAAAAATTAAAAAATTTTAAGGGGGGGTTTTTTGGGGGGGGGGGGGGAAAAACCCTTTTTCCGGGTTTTTCCCGGGGGGTTTTTTTTTTAAAAAAGGGGCCCCCGGGGGGGGTTTTTTAAAAAATTTTTTAAAAAAAAAAAATTTTTTTTCCCCTTTTCCCCTTTTTTGGGGGGGTTTTTTTTGGGTTAAAACCCCCTTTTTTTTTCCCCAAAAAAAAATTTTTTTTTTAAAACCCCCCCCCCTTTTTCCCTTTTTTTGGGGTTTTTTTTTTTTCCCCCCCCCCCAAAAAAAAAAAATTTTTAAAACCCCCCAAATTTTTAAAACCCCCCCCCCCCCCCCCCCCCCTTTTCCCCCTTTCCCAAAAAAAAAAAAACCCCCCCCCCCCCCCCCCCCCAAAAAAACCCCCCCCCCCCCAAACCCCCCCCCCCCCCCAAACCCCCCCCCCCCCCCCCCCCCCCCCAAGGGGTTTTTCCCTTTTTCCGGAATTTTTTTTCGGGGGGTTTGCGGGTTTTGGGGGGGGAAAAAAAGGGGAAGGGTTTTAACCGTTCAAAAAAAGGGTTTAAAAAATTTTTTTTTGGAACTTTTAATTTGTGGGTGATGGGAAAAAGGGGGGGGTTTTAAAAAAGGGGGGGGGTTTTGGGGTTTTTTTTTTTGCGGCTTTTATAAACCCAAGTGTGTTGCCTAAAATGTTTAAAAAATTTGAGACTCTGGTTCAAAATATTTTGATCAAAAGTGTTTAAAATGCCCCGGCTTTCAAAAAAGATCTCAAAATCGGGCAGTACCCATCCTATCTTTACCCCTCAATGGCCAATTGGCCCCCCGTGGGTCAAAACCCACCTTTAAATTTTTCAGAAGAGAAAAAAAAAAAAAAAAAACCCAACCTGCAAAAATTTCCCTTCTTATGACGCTGTGAGAGTGGGCGGGGAAAAGAAAAAAAAAATGGAAGCATCCCTTTACCCTTTCCCATTAGGTTAAAAACAATGTACACCAAGGGATAAGTATGTTTTGCAAAAAAAACATTTCTGAAAAAAAAGTTTTGCCAAACCCGGGTGCCAAATGGCAGGGTGCGGACACATGTAATTTTACATGTACGCCCACAGCCGCCGCCGCGGCACATTTCTGCAAAAAGGGAAAAACTACGTGGAAATACCCCAAAGAAGATTTATGTTTCTATCATACTTTAAAAAAATTGAGCTCTCGGTTCAAAATATTTTTATCAAAGAGGGTTTTAAAATGCCCCCCGACTTTTTAACGTGATCTCAAATGGGCAGTCCTATCCTTTCTTTACCTTCAATCGAAGGGCCAAAACAGGCCTCCCGCTGGGTCAAAAGACCTCCATTATTCAGTGGGAAAAAAAAAAAAACACCCAAAATGCCCAAAACTGCCCTTTTATGACAGCCTGTGGGTGGGCGGGGGCGAAACACAAAATTTGGAAACAAAACCCCCTTTTCCCCCTTTTTCCCTCTAGGTTAAAATCAATGGTTTCAAACCCAAGGGATAAAAGTATGGGTTTTTGCACACAAAAAAAATTTCTGAAAAAAAGTATGCAAACCTGGGGCCCCGGGGAGGGGGTGCGGCCAAATGTAATTTTTAAATGTAGCATTTTTGGGCCCCCCGCGGGGACATTTCTGGGGGAAAAAAGGGGAAAAACACTACGTGGAAACCCTTTAAAAAAGCATTTATGCTTTCTTTCTTTTCATGAAAAAAATTTGGCTTTTCGGTTCACATATTTTGATTTAAAAGATGTTTAAACTGCCACGAAATTTCAAAAAGTGATACCAAATCGGGAGTTCCCCTCCTATCTTTTTCCTCTCAAACGGCCCAAACAGGGGCCCCCGCGGGTTTAAAAACCCCAACCTCCATTTTTCAGAGGAAAAATAAAAAAACCCCCCATCCTGCAAATGCCCTTCTTATGACAGCCTGTGAGAAGTGGGGGGGGACAGGAAAAACAAAATGGAAAAAACCCTTTCCTTTTTTTTACCCCTTTTAGGGTTTTAAAAACAAGTACACCAGTATAAGTTTGTTTTTGCACCAAAAAACATTTTTAAAAAACGTATGCAAAACCCCGGGTGCCAATGGGGGGGCTGCGGAAAACAAAGTAAATTTTACATGTAAGCACAAAGACCGCCCCCCAGCGGCCCATTTCTGCAAAAAAAGGGGAAAACATACGGGAAAAACCCCCAAAGAAGCATTTTTGCTATTTATCAACATGAAAAAACTTTGAGAATTCGGTTCACTTTTTGATCAAAAAATGTTTAAGCTGCCCCACGACTTTCAAACGTGATCTCAAACGGGGAGTTCCCCTTTTATCTTTACCTCTCAATCGAAACCAATCAGGCTCCCGTGGGCCAACCGACCTCCAAATTTTTCAGAGAGAAATAAAAAAAAAAAACACCCAACCTGCCAAAACTGCCCCCTTTTTATGACGCCTTTTGGAGGTGGGGGTTAAAAATCCCTTTTTATCAAAAAATGTGAAACGAGAGTCTCAATGTTTTTTCTTTTATGATAGATTTGGGTTAAATGTTTTTTGGGATTTCCACGAAATGTATTGCCCCCTTTTTCGGAAAAAAGTGCCCCTGGCGGCGGTCTGGGGTGGTTTCATGTATAATTTAAAGTGTGGCCCGCCAAAAGCCAGTGGGGCCCCCCGGTTTGCATACGTTTTTTTTAGAAAAAGTTTTTGTGGTTTCAAAAAAACATGTTATAATTGGTTTTAAAATTTATTTTTTAAACCCAAAATGGAAAGGAAGGGGGGGCTTTCCCTTTTTTTGTTTTTTGTCCCCGGGCCCCCTTCACAGGGGTTGTCTAAGAAGGGCAGCTTTGCAGGGGTTTGGGGGTTTTTTTTTTTTTTTTTTTTCTCTTTTGAATAATGGAGGTCGGTTGACCCCGGGGAGGCCTGATTTTGGGGTGATTTAGAGGTAATTTAAGGATAGGACTGCCCGATTTGGATTCCCCGTTTTAAAATAGTGGGCAGCTTAAAAAATCTTTTTTATCAAAATTTTGGGGTTTAAAACCCAGAGTCTCAAAGTTTTTTATGTATGTAGAAAAGCATAAATGTTCTTTAGGGATTTCCCCCGTTGTGTATTTGCCCTTTTTGCGGGAAATTTTGGGAGGGTGGCGGCGGGGCTGGGGGTGCGTAAAATGTATAATTACGGGGTGCCCCAGCCCCGCCAGTGGCAAACCCGGTTTGCATACTTTTTTTAGAAATGTTTTTGTCGAAAAACATACGTTTACTTGGGTGTACTTTTATTTTAACCCTTTAGGAAAGGAAGGGGGTGCTTCCAAATTTTTTGGGGTTTTTGTCCCCCCCACTTCAAGGCTGTCATAAAAAGGGAAGGGTTTGCAGGTTGGGGGTTTTTTATTTTTTCTTCTGGAAAAATGGGGGTCGGTTTTACCAGCGGGAGGCCTGATTGGCCCCCGAAATTTGGGGGTTTAAAAATAGGTAGGAATGCCCGATTTGAGATAAAGTTGAAATTGTGGGGGAAACTTAAAATTTTTTTGATTTAAAATATGTGAACCGAGGGTCTCAAAGTTTTTTTATGTATGATAGATAGCTTTAAAAGCTTCTTTAGGGATTTTTCCCAAATGTGTATTCCCTTTTTTCAGGAAAAAAAATGTGCCGGCCCCGGCGGGGTTTTGTGTGGTTTTTGTATTTAAATTTTTATGTGTGCCGCCCGCCCCCGCCCCGTGGCAACCAGGTTTGCAAAAAGTTTTTTCAGAAATGTTTTTTTTGTGCGAAACAATTTCCCTTATATTGGTGTACATTGATTTTAAACCCAGATGGAAAAGGAAAAGGGGGCTTTCCCTTTTGTGGTTTTGTCCCCCCCCCACTCTCAAGGCTGTCTTTAAAAGGGCAGTTTGCAGGTTGGGTGTTTTTTTTTTTTTTTCTCTCTGGGAAAAATGGAGGTCGGGGGTTTAAACCCCGCGGGAGGCCTGAAAATTTGGTCGATTGAGAGGGGAAAGATTTGGATAGGACCCGCCCGAAATTTTAGAAACCCCGTTGGGAAGTGGGGGCAAACTTAAAATCTTTTTAAACAAAATATGTGAACCGAGAGTTCAAATTTTTTCATGTATATAGATCCCCTAAATGTTCTTTGGGATTTCCACTTTTGTGTTTTGCCCTTTTTGCAGAAATGTCCCGTGGCGGGGTCTGTGTCGTAATGTAAAAATTACATGGTGCCGCAGCCCCTCCCAGGGACCCGGTTTGCATAATTTTTTTCAAAAATGTTTTTGTGTGCAAAACATAGTTTAATTGGTGTACTTGTTTTTAAACCTAGATGGAAAGGAAGGGGTGCTTCCTTTTTGTTTTTCTTCCCCGCCACTCTCACAGGCTGTCTTTAAAAGGGAGTTTGCGGGTTGGGGTTTTTTTTTTTTTTTTCTTCTAAATAATGGAGGCGGTTGCCCCAGGGGGAGCCTTTTTGGTCGATTGAGGGGTTTAAAAGATAGGAGGGGACGGGCCCATTTGAGATCACGTTGAAAGTCGTGGGCAGCTTAAACTCTTTTGATAAAAATAGTGAACCGGAGTTCAAATTTTTTTCATTTTATGATAGAAGCAAAATGCTTTTTTAGGGATTTCCACGAGTGTTTTCCCTAAGATGTACACGATCCTTTGCGTTGCTGATTTTAAATTCCAGCTTCTCCACCCTGTTTGGGTGTAAGAATGAAGGTGTTGTTGCTCCCCCTAGACTTTAATGGTCATCGATCATAACCCTCCACGTCATCAAATATCTTGTCGATATGGCGGTTCGACCATTGACCGATGTCGAGGGCCAACGTAACGTCAAAAATCCCTTTCAATATATATAATAAAATACTGTTGGACCGGCGCCCCTACCCCTCCCGGGGCCCCGCAGCTTGCCCAGTCCCCCGTCGGGGTTTACTCACCCGGGGCCGCGCCCCTGGTCCCTGCAGTTCCTGCGCCCGGGGCCCGGCGCCCCAGTAATTAAGGCAATTGCAATTCCCGGGGCACTCCCTCATTTCACATGGGCGCTTCCCCCCCTGCTCCCTGACGGTCTTTTAGTGCCTTCCCTATTGAGAAAGTGTTCCCTATTTTTTGTCCTGATCTACCGTTACCATACCCTCGCTTCCTTTCCTTGACCACGAATCTTGGCCTGCCCTGACGTCTGCCGCCCATACCAAAAAACCTTACTCCCTCCCCGTTTTTCCCCTGCCCCGCTATACCCCTGCCTGCGATTTTGACCGTATACTTCGGCTGCCCCGCAAGAAAGTCACGTCAGGGGAAACAAACCTGGTTTGACTCCCGCCCAGCAAGTCCATCCCGTTTGCGGCGGGCTTTGGTGAAAAAACCCGGGATCTACTTAGATTCCGTTCCCGGGCGTGGCTTGCCCATCGCTTGTGGTGTCCATGGACCCACTTCGCCCCGGAACCGTAAACATCCCAAAGAACCGGATTTCTGCCCCTACAAATGGTAATTTTGGAATGGGGAAATTTCGGGTGGGTCCTCTTTCGCCCCTTTTGGGGGGGGACAATGGTTTTTCTGCGTGATTTTTTTATGGTAAATTTTATTTTTTGGGGGGTTTAACTGGTTGTATTTTCCCCTTTTTGATTTCTTAAAAGGGTTGTCTGGTTAAATAAAAATGAAATATTAAAGCAAATAGGCCAAAAAAAACTTATATCACCGCCCTCCACTCCCCCTTTTTCTGCAGGGTTCTTCTAGTTTTTAAAATCCTGCAGTCAGCCCCTTTGTCGCAGAAGGGGAACCAGACCCAATGACCCCTAAGGGCCCCCCTTTTGACTAGAAGGGGCCCAAAATGGGTTTAGGCCACGGAGCCCATTTTTTTAAATAAAAAAAAGACATCTTTTTCCATAAAGTGGATTTTAAATTTGCAATGAAAAAGTGTAACAGTGTGACCTTTCCCAATTTAAAACGAAAAAGGAGTAATAATGAAAAAAAAATTTACAGAATTTGAACTGCATGTAAAGGGGGACTGTTCTAATGTACACGGAAGAGCGTCTACTTTTCTCAAAGGTTTTTTGGTATGAAAAATTCCTTGCCATAATCTAAATTTTTTTTATATAAACGGGCCCCCCAAAGGGGGTGACAAACAAGTTATGGGGAGTCACAGAGTCCCGCGATTTTCTCAATTTTTCAATGCGTAAATTCACGAGAAGGATTTTTTGAATTGGCAGAACCAAAAAGTTTCTTGATTTGTTTTCTTTTGGCTTTAAATTGCAAAAATGTGAACACACTCCTGGTCCAGCAAATGGACATCGAAATGCAGGACCCTGTATTGCCCAAAGTATCCCTTTCCCTTATAAAGGCCATAGAAATTCGAAGTGCAGCAATACAGGTAAATGGGAAAATTTCTTACAAAAATTTCAAAAAAAAAGTTTTTTTATGACTAAATAAAATCAGAGATGCGAAATACAGCATGGGGCCACAAATCTTTTTTTCCCCTCTGTACAATGCATTTACTGTGTTTGATGTTTGTTTGACAAAATCTTAAGCCTTTTAAACAGCATTTTTGTTAAAAAATTTTTCCCGGAGGCAATGCCCGAATTTGGGAGCTTTCTCAAATCCTGTGAAAAGTGGGTTGTTTTTAGTCTTTTTTTAAATTGAAAATGTAAAGCAAAACCAAAAAAGCAGGTCAAAAAAAGGTTTTATACAAATCTTCAAAAAATATTTTTCTGTGTTTTTCAAGTATTGGTTTTTACTTACGATACGGATTTTCACCAAATTGCAAATAAAAAAGGAGGGGTTGTGAGCCCCAAATAAAGAAAAGGAATGATTATAAGCTTTGTCGCTGAAGACTTTACCCAAAACTATGTGTGTGTGTTCTCTCTTTCTCTCTTGTCTCTTTATATTTTATTATATATTATAATCACGGCACTTTTTAGGTACACCCTGCTAGTAACGGGTTTGGGCCCCCCTTTTTCCAGAAATGCCTCAATTCTTCGTGGAAGTTCCCAAGGGGGTTTCAAAGATGTCAATTGGTACCAAGGGGCCCAAAGAGTGCCCAAAAAAATTTCCCCCCACCATGAACCCCAAAACCCCCCAGCTGAACCCTTTTTATACAAGGGAGGATGGACCTTTCTTTCATGTTGTTGACGCCAAAATTTTGACCCCCCCATCCGAATGTGCAGCAGAAATCGAGACCTCGACCAGGGAAAGTTTTTCCAATTTCACGTCCAATTTCGATGAGTTGGGCAAAGGAGCCCCAGTTTCCTGTTCTTAGCTGAAAAGGATGGGCACCCTGTGGTCTTCTGTGCTGTAGCCATTGCTTAAAGTTCGCCGTACTGTGCGTTTGAGGTCTTCGCCTCCTTTTGGGTAACGGGTGGATTTAAATCACTGTTGCCTTTCTATCAGCCGAAACCCGGGCTCCCCTCTCCTTTTTCCCTTTGGATCAACAAGGCATTTCCGCCCAAGGGGCGCCGCTCATGGATGTTTTTTTTTTCGGACCCTTCTCGTAAACCCTAGAGAGGTTGGCGTGAAAATCCCAGGAGATCCCGGTTCTGAAATACTCAGCCACCCTTTTGGGCACAACAACCATGCCCGTTCAAAAGGACTCAAATCCCTTTTTCCCCCTATGATGCTGGTTTGAACTGAGGAGATTGTCTTGACCCTGTTACTGCCAAATGCATTGTTGCCGCCTGTGATTGGCTGATTAAAATTAAGTGTTCGGCAGTTGGACAGGGTACCCAAAAGTGGCCGGGGAGTTGTGTAAATATATATATTTAAAAAATATATAATTATATTTATATATATAATAACGAGTGCAAGGGGCCTATTTAAGGAGGGAGTGTCAACCCCTTTTCCCGGGTTGGTGGGTGAAAAAAACCATTGTTTATTAGTGTCAGCGCATTAGGCCATGACACCTATTTTAAAAAGTTGTGTAAATTGCCGGGGTGAGTTTATACCGGAGCGACCAAATGGCGGGGGGGGATGGTCCCCCCCCACTTTCGGTCCAGGCAGGTTTTTTTTGGGTTTGTAAGCCGGTGTCAGGTGAGTTAGGGGGTGTGGTCAACCCCCCAACTTTTGGGAAAATTTCAAAGAGGGACATTTAGGCCAACCTCTAAAAGAACAAAAAAATGACTCACACCAGGATACGCCTTAACAAAGTCCCCCCTAAAATCATGCCCCGCCCCCCAGAGACCAGCGCCCAAAAAACAGTGGGGGCCCCTAGGGTCTGTAAATATGTATTTATATAAATTTGTACGTATATACAGAAACCCCTACAAATAGCTGTAAGACAATGTTTATGGGTGTACCCCTATTAATGTTGTCAGTACCCCCAAATACCCTTTACAAGGAGCAAATATCATTGTACTGTTACTGACCACCCCAAGACATATTACAATGAAAAAGCTATACAAAGTCAAAAAAATCTGCCACACCATGACAACTCACCAGACATAGTGATGAATAAACTGCCATACGTCCGAATATAAACCATTTCCCCCCTACCAATATTCCCGTCATCAGTGGCCATATGGGGGGAAGATAGCATTGTACACAGGCTGTGCAGACATAAAATGATTACAGTAAAAAAAAAATTTAGTGACTCACAGGGAAATCTTCCTGTTGGGGTCATTCCGTTTTTTCATTCCTTCCAGAGTCATGACAACTTTTTCCCAAGCCTCGTCCCCGAAGAATTTTAAAACCAAAAAAATCTTGACTCGCACTTCTCCAGACCCCC
>JAODAL010080131.1:0-12344 GCA_025379985.1 Phyllomedusa bahiana | reverse complement strand
AAAAATTTTTTTAAAAAAAGACCCCAAACCCTATCCATGTAACAAAAATTTCATGGGTGTTTCCCAATTTTTTTCTTTTTATGAGTAAGTCTTCGACAATCCAGGAGTTATTACATATAGTGTATTTGGGAGTGTGATTAAAATTTTTTAAATATGGCATATGCATTTTGGGTGACATGTATGAATGGAGTCCTGTTCGCTATATTTTGAAACAGGTGCACTATGACACTTTGCAATGCGCCTGATATCAGGGGGCTTGCTGGAGGCGTGTCGCACTACAACCATACGAAGTTACACATTTATAGCTTCAGTACGGCAAATCCAGGCGCATTACTGCTGGAACAGTAAACCACTTTAAAAGTGATTTACCTGAGCCTGAAGTGTCACTCTTGCGCCCGAATGAGCCTGATTTATGACCCGCAGTAGAACAGGTTCATAGATTCAGGCGCATTCTACACTACTTTTATGCGCAAAACAATGGCGCCTGGGCACCAAAAATCATATATGTCGCCCGTTGTGTTTTTCATCATTGAACATTGATTTGAGTTGTTAACTCTCTTTTTCTTCTACCCAGCCTAAACCACCATGGTAACTTCTTCCAGTGTCAGATAGGTAGTGACCCAAACAGTAATGATGGTCCATATGTGCTGCACATACTAATAGTGTCCCCATTTGCCCTTATACTGTAATTCTGTCCCAGTAGGGAAACCCCACATCACCGCAAAGCATCACACATGTTATCATGTACCTCCAGTGCACCTCAACAGCCCTAAAAAATATCCCACTTCTCCCAATGTCACTTTAGTGCAACCCCACATCAATAACAAGCATTCCACAGAAGTTTATGTACATCCAGTGCATCCCAACTCCACTAACAAACATCTCAAAGCTGTCCATGCACCTCAAGGGCACTACAACACCACAAAAAAACATCCCACATCTCACAATGTCCCTTAGTGAAACCCCATACCTATGACATCAATCTTCACACTGGTCCCAATATCCCTCCAGTGCACAGAGCACTGAGCTTTAGCACTGGCAGGCAGCAGCATTACCTATATGCTACAAGTTGTAGCGTACAAGTGAAGGGATTTCGGAAAAATAGTCGTCACTCCAATGTGGTGAAAAAGGTGAAATTCAACATTTATTTATTCCATGTCATAAAAACTCCATCAGAGAGTAGGCATATCAGAAATAGCAACATTTTGGGCTATTAAGCCCTTCTTCAGACTATGAATGGTATAGTATCACGAGATAGAGAACTAGGTTCCACAGAAGCAGTTACCAAAAATAACCTGGGATAGATATGATCTGCTGGAAATGGTCACTGTTGTCCATCTGTTTGATAAAACATAAAACATGACTCATCAGAGAAAACCTTTGCCAATCTACGGAGGTCCAATTCTGACCATCCATCTGCTTCAGAGCCCCATAGGCACTAGGGTTCGCTATTTAAGACACACGTCTGGTGGCCCCCTGGTTCATTTTGGCGGTGATCTGCTCCACTGTAGCATGTCAGTCTGCCCCCGTGCAGCTTCAAAACTGATGTCCACCTATCACGTGCACAGGGTGCTCTGAGGTTTCCAGGTTTTTTTGGGGTTTTTTTTTTGCAATGGCGCCATTTTATAACTTATGATACACTTTCATCACAGCAGCATACTAACAGTTCACAAACTGCACAGTTTTCAGAAATACTACCACCCCGGCCTGAAAGCCAATAATTAAACTTTTTAGCAACTTTAATAAATCACCCCTTTTACCCATGACACCAAGAGGGGATATGTGTGTAGACAGCCTACTGCACACCTTTTTAAATCCATTGAGCCAGCTCATGACACATGACTTCTTTTCCTCTGTAGATTATGTAGGAATGATCTTATTAAAATTGTATAATAAAACATTAGTTTTATACATGCAGTGTTTATTTTCTGATTGTATATTAGTTTTGTAATGTTTTTATTTTTTGATTGTATATTTGTGTTATTCTATTTCCTTTACATGATCTAGACATTTCTTTAACAGCAGATACCTGGACATAACAAAATGTCCTATTAACTTCTATGGGAAAGTACTGTGTGGCATTTACAGAGGTCGGGGGCCAAGCAGGTGAAGTATTAGCTAAAGCTGAGTCCTTCTCCTTGCCCTTATTAATAGATTGAACTGTTCTTGTTTTCTGATATAATCTCTCAGGTGCTTCACATATCTACTGTACTTCTCATATTCTTCACTAATCTCAGGTGAAGCTGCAGAAAAGGTCCTGAGATTGCTTCGGCAACCAAAAGTGGAGGTAGATGCGAGCACAGTGAACATCACTAAATAAAAGCAAAATATCTGTTACGGGTGTCCCTGCGACAGCCACTTACCTCACCACGCTCCTGCTCTTGTCCCGGCGCACGATCCTGCTGCAGGCCGGGTGCGCGCCTACCCCCTAGGGCACACGCGCGGTACTCCTGGCAAATTTAAAGGGACAGCGCGCCGGTGATTGGTCTCACTGGGCGCTGACCCTATTTAAGCCCTTCCTCTTCCCTAGCACCTTGCCGAATTGATAGTGCCCTGTGCCTTGAGAGGAAGCGTTCCTGAGTGTCTTGTGTGTCGACTGTGTACCGTACCTTCTGCCTGTTCCTGACTACGAACCATTGCCGCCTGTCCTGACCTTCTGCCTGTCCCCGACTACGAGCCTGCTTCACGATTCTGTACCGCGCAACACCTCGGCTGCCACCGCAAGCAAGTCACATTAGGGGTAGCGACCTGGTAGCAATCCGCCGCAGCAAGTCCATCCCGCTTTGCTGCGGGCTCTGGTGAAAACCTGACCTACTTAGATTCCGCTCCCTGGCGTGGCTTACACCATCGCTTGTGGTGGTCCAGAGGATACACTTCCACTGACCGTTACAGTTTGATTCGGCCATGTATCTCGCCATGGTGCCTCTACCAAGCGTCTCTGACATCACCACAATCGTGGCCCAGCAATCGAAGCAGATCACGCAGCAAGAGCAGCAGCTAAACCAGCTGTCTACTATGATGCAGCAGCTCCTCGCCACTCAGCAGCAGCAGTCGGCTGCGGTGGCTCCTCCGTGGCAACTGTGCCGGGGATGTCCGCCGGCCCTAAACTCCGGTTGTCCATGCTGTCAAAGTTTGATGGGGACCCAAAAGCCTGCAGGGGCTTCATCACCCAGTGCTCTCTCCATGTGGAACTTATGGCTGGTCAGTTCCCGTCTGAAAGGTCCAAGGTGGCCTTCGTGGTCAGTCTCCTCTCCGGGAAAGCCCTGGCCTGGGCGACTCCACTCTGAGACCGAGGTGATCCGGTCCCAGCTGATCTGGCGACATTCCTGCAGGAGTTCCGCAGTGTCTTCGAAGAGCCTGCCCGCGCTTCGTCTGCCAAGACCGCCTTACTGAACCTGCAGCAAGGGAACTCCTACGTAGGTTACTACTCCGTGCAATTCCGCACACTAGCTTCAGAGTTGGCTTGGAACGATGCAGCATTATGCGCCACGTTCAAGAAGTGCCTGTCCAGCCAGATTAAGGATGCCCTCTCCACCCGGGACCCTCTGTCTTCATTAAGCGAGCTCATCCATCTGGCGACCCGGATTGACATCCGTCTTTCGGAGAGGCGGGAGGAGCTCCGTCAAGAGCGTGTACCAGTCCAAACACGTCGTCTACCCCGTCTCGCTCCGGTGTTGTTTCGGCCTCCACTGCCTACTTCTCAGCCTGCCATTGAGGAGGCTATGCAAGTGGACAGAGCCCACCTGACTCCGCAAGAACTTATGCAACGACGTGAGGAGAACTTGTGCCTCTACTGCGGAAGCCCCGAACATCTCAGGTGTTGTCCGCTCCATCCGCAATGTCCGGGAAATGCACACACCTAGGCTTCGTGGGAGAGGCGTCCCTAGGTGTGAGCAATCCCTCTCCACGGCTCATGCTGCCAGTCCTGGTCACATCCAATTCTCGTTCCAAGTGGCCGCCTTCTTGGATTCCGGATCTGCCGGGAACTTTATGGATGTTGCTTTGGTGATCAAGTATCGTCTCTCGGTGGTCCATTTAGACCAACCCTTGGTCATCTCGTCCGTCAGTGGTGAGCTATTTAGTGACTCCATCGTCTTCTGGACCAAACTGGTGGTCCTTCAAGTAGGAGCTTTGCACAGGGAGAGGATCGAATTTTTCATGCTACCCCGTTCTTCCTCGGCTGATCTCCTGGGGCTTCCTTGGCTGCAGCGTCACTCCCCTATGCTCAACTGGAAGATGGGTGAAGTTTTGCATTGGGGTCGAGACTGCCAGTCTCACTGTCTATCAGCACCTCGCCGGGTGCGCCCCAGTCCTTCGCAGTCATCTCTCAAGCCGCTATCTGGCCTGCCGCAACCGTATCAAGATTTTCAGGATGTTTTCTCTGAGAAGCAAGCAGAGACACTTCCTCCTCATCGCCCTTCTGATTGCCCTATAGACCTACTGCCCGGGACCAGTCCACCCCAGGGTAGGGTCTACCCACTCTCCGTACCCGAGACTCAGACGAGGTCGGCCTACATTGAGGAGAATTTACAAAAAGGCTTCATCCGCAAGCCTACTTCTCCGGCGGGTCCCTGCATCCATGCATCGACTACCGCGGTCTCAACAAGATCACCATCAAAAAACGCTATCCTATACCGTTGATCACAGAACTCTTTGATCGTCTCCAGGGAGCTAAAGCTTTTACCAAGTTGGATTTGCGGGGGGCCTATAATCTCGTCCGGATCCAAGAGGGTGACGAATGGAAGATGGCCTTCAATACTTGTGATGGGCACTTCGAGTATTTAGTGATGCCCTTCGGCTTGTGCAACGCTCCAGCTGTCTACCAGGAATTCATCAATGACATTTTCCGAGACCTCCTGTATGTCTGCGTAGTTGTCTACCTGTATGACATCTTGATTTTTTCACCCGATCTGGAGGCCCACCAGTCGCACGTGCGCCAGGTCCTGAAACGCCTGCGCGATAACCACCTCTATGGCAAACTGGAAATGTGTTTGTTCCACCAGACCAGTCTCCCGTTCCTCGGATACATAATCTCGGACAAGGGCCTGCAGATGGACCCCACTAAACTCTCTGTCGTTCTACAGTGGCCACGACCCGTCGGCCTCCGGGCCATACAACGCTTCTTGGGCTGTGCAAATTACTACAGGCAGTTTATCCCGCATTTTTCTACTTTGGTGGCACCGATAGTGGCTCTCACCAAGAAGCATGCCAACCCGAAACTGTGGCCACCAGCCACCGAAGAGGCCTTTTCCAAATTGAAGGCAGCTTTCGCCTCTGCTCCTGTGTTGTCCTGGCCCAATGCCGAGAAACCCTTCTTTTTAGAAGTCGATGCCTCCTCCGTAGGGGCTGGGGCGGTCCTCACCCAAAAGGGGCCCAAGGGCAAGACTCGGACCTGCTGGTTCTTCTCCAGGACTTTTCACCCGCGGGGGAGGAACTATACCATCGGGGATCGAGAGCTTCTGGCCATTAAGCTTGCTCTGGAAGAATGGCGCCACCTCCTGGAGGGTGCATGGTATCCCGTGAGTATCTTCACTGACCACAAAAACCTTCTCTAACTACAGACAGCGCAATGTCTAAACACACATCAAGCAAGGTGGTCTTTGTTCTTCGCCAGCTTCAATTACGTGATCCATTTCCGACCGGCGGAGAAGAACATCAAGGCCGATGCCCTTTCCCGTGCCTCAGACGTCAGAGAGGAAGAGGAGGCCGCTCCCCAACACATCGTACCTCCAGAACGTCTAGTATCCACGGCCCCTGTCAACCTCCAACATGTACCCCCGGGTAAGACATTTGTTCACCATGCTCTTTGGTTGATGGTTCTTAAATGGGGTCATTGTTCTCGCACAGCTGGACACCCTGGGGTACGGAGGTCTTGTTCCTTGATTTCCCAGTTTTACTGTTTGCCAGACCTCGCTAAATATGTGAAGGAGTTTGTGGAGGCCTGTACCACCTGTGCCCGCAACAAGTCGCCTCGTCTCAGACCCGTGGGGTTACTCCAGCCTCTGCCGGTACCTAGCCGTCCTGGGGGCCATATTGCTATGGACTTCATCACCGATCTGCCACCCTCTGATGGCAATACGGTTATCTGGGTGGTCACTGACTGTTTTTCGAAGATGGCACACTTCATTCCCTTGCCCGGTCTACCTTCTGCTCCTCGACTCACCAATCTCTTTTTTAAGCATATCTTCCACCTACATGGACTTCCCCTACATATTGTCTCGGATCAGGGAGTTCAATTCGTCTCGAGATTTTGGTGAGGCCTCTGTTCTCTACTACAAGTGGAACTGGATTTCTCCTCCGCATACCACCCGCAATCAAATGGGCAAGTGGAGAGAGTGAACCAAGTCTTGGGTACCTAACTCCGCCACTTCGTATCCGCAAGACAAGATGATTGGTCCACTCTATTGCCATGGGTGGAGTTTTCTTATAAATCTCTGAACTCTGATTCCGCTGGGGCATCCCCCTTCTTCATCATCTTGGGTTGGCATCCCCGCCCACCCCTTCCGCTGCCCTCGGTCTCCTCCAATGTCCTTGCAGTGGATAATCTGGTCCACGACCTATCTGCCATTTGGAAGGAGACGCGCCAATCCCTGCTCCAGGCCTCGGCCCGTATGAAGGTCCAAGCGGACAAGAAAAGAAGATCCCCTCCTTCCTTTGTTCCGGGGAATAAGGTATGGCTGTCTGCCAGGTATGTCCGCTTTAAAATCTCTAGCTACAAGCTAGGTCCCCGTTTTTTAGGTCCCTTTGAAATCCACAGGCGCATCAATCCGGTGGCCTACAAGCTCCGGCTCCCTCCAACTATGCGCATCCCAAACTCCTTCCACGTCTCCCTGCCAAAACCGGTCATCCATAACCGGTTCTCTCGATCTGTGGCCATGAAGATGGTTAGGGGGAGACGATTTTTTTTTGGTCGACTGGAAGGGGTTTGGGCCGGAGGAAAGGTCGTGGGAGCTGGAGGAGAACATCCTGGATCGGGGTCTCTTGTCTAAATTTATACGGGCCAGAAAGAGGGGGAGGCCAAAGGGGGTGTTCTGTTACGTTTGTCCCTGCGACCCCTGTGTCGGGTCTCAGGCACACACGCACCTCCGCAGCGCCCCCAGCTCGTGCTGCGGACGCGCCCGCAGCTCTGACAGCCACTTACCTCACCACGCTCCTGCTCTCGTCCCGACGCGAGATCCTGCTGCCGGCCGGGTGCGCGGTACTCCTGGCAAATTTAAAAGGACAGCGCGCTGGTGATTGGTCTCACCGGACGCTGACCCTATTTAAGCCCTGCCTCTTCCCTAGCACCTTGCAGAATCGATAGTGCCCTGCGAGGAAGAGTTCCTGAGTATCTTGTTTGTCTACTGTGTACCGTCCCTACTGCCTCCGTCCCTTGACTACGAACCATTGCCGCCTGTCCCGACCTTCTTCCTGTCCCCGACTAAGAGCCTGCTTCACGATTCTGTACCGCGCAACACCTCGGCTGCCACCGCAAGCAAGTTACGTTAGGGGTAGCGACCTGGTAGCAATCTACCACAGCAAGTCCATCTCGCTTTGCGACGGGCTCTGTTGAAAACCGGACCTACTTAGATTCCGCTCCCTGGCGTGGCTTACACCATTGCTTGTGGTAGTCCAGAGGATCTACTTCCACTGACCGTTTCAATATCGAAACAATGAACACATTCCTCAAAGAGAAAAGAAAAAACTACAGACCTCCTAATAAATAGCAGGTAGGAGACACCTACAAATATACAGTACCTGGCATCTTCACCAAAAAAGAATATCACAAACTACAGAGAATAATATAAATGCCTATGGGTGTGGATGCAGAAGATATAAAAAATTAATACAATTAAAAAATTGGAATGCCAAATGGAATTCCATATAACACCAACTAAGGACACCACTAAAGAAATATCGAAATAAAGACAAAAATAAAGACAAAAATAAAGAGAAATAAATAAACGACACACCCGCCACAAAAGAGGTAACCCTGTGCAGGAACACCCTACCCAAAAAACCTACTGCACAATACTACATAACTACATAAATACTACACAATACTACACAACTACATAAATAGACACAACTTAATACCAACTAACACTGAAAATAAGCTAAATGAGCTAAATAATACTAATATAACAAAGAAAAAATAACCAAAATTATGCAAAATACCCAAACACATACAGATTATATATAAAACAAATATACATATAAATATACGCTACCGTAAGGCAGACGCCGTTACTACAGTGATAAAACACACTTCCGACGCGTTTCTTCTACCAATAGTGTAGATTCATCAGGGAAGAAGAAAAATTGCACAGAGAATACCTATCATAAAAGGATGTATACAGCTCATATATATATATAACTTACGGCCCTTAGATATTATGGTAGATACAGGTCCCGGGATCCTGTGATAAATGGAAGATGGTGCCGCTACACGAGATAGTAGCGAAATGTAGTGGAGTAGCAATATCTGTTTGTGTTTAGGGATTGTTATTTTTTTAGGGTGTTTGTGAGCTCTTTTGTTTAGGGGATGTGGTATGTGGTCTATATTCATTTTAAGTTGTGCTGAAGGGTTTTATATATATTATTTGTGATTTAAATATGGAAGGTCCTATGTATAAAGGGATAGTGTGAGAGGCCATGGAACCCAGATAGGGCTACAGGAAGAGACAGTGAGCCCTAGCGCTAAGGCCCCAAAAGCTGTCCTTGACTACTTACCAGCCTGGCTCTAAGTGGTCAGCAACAACTGAGTGATGTCCCCTACACTGGTAAAGTGACACACAGAATGAGACAAGACAGATAAACACAATAAAGAGTGGTCAGGCAAATACAGTTCAAAACTAGAGATCGCAAAACAGTAGAAAGATGATAGGCAAATAGGGAGGTCAAAAGAACAGGCCAATAGCTAAGAAAATCAGACTACACAGAGGATAAGGAATGGCAGCTAGAGATGGGCGAATGGATTTTAACGAAGTGGAATTTGTTTAGAATTTCAGGGGAAAATTTAATTTTGCGAAGTCGAAGTTGGGGGATTCGCGGAAAAGTGTGTTTTTAATTGATAAAAAGGGCTGCACACATGGCTTACTTGGGGGGAAGAAGTCTTGGATAAGAAAGGAGTAACTAAAGACTGTGCAGAGATGAAGCCAAATCAGAGACCGGCGGGATTTGGACGTCACCGCACATAAAGTCCGGGCGCGACGCTGGGGATTCACACTCTCGACTTGCTGTGAAGCTGCTGCTGCGCTGTGAGATCTCACACTAAAGAATTTAATTTTATACAGCTTTTTTGGGGGGGTGTCCCCCGGGTTTGTCCAGAGCGCTACTTTTACTTTTAGTTTTTGGGGGGTTTTGGAATTGGGGGCCTGGCACCCAATTCAGCTCATATACTTTTTTAATGCTATCTGCTCATTCTTGGCACTTTAAAATATCCGGGGGGGTTTTTCAAAGGGTTTGGGCTGTTGTATTCATTAAAAAAAACAGCGTTTGGGGAAAATCCAAAAAACCATTTAATTTTTGGCTGCTCTTTTCTTTTGCGAAATTTAGTTCCAGGGGTTAAATTTAAAGGGTTTTTTTCGCTGTTGTGGTCACAAAAAAAAAACAGTTTTTTTTTCAACGGAAAAAGAAAAAATTTTTGCCTGTTAGCAAAAATTTAATATCCAAAGGGTTAATTAATTTTTTTTCTGCTTTTTGTGCTAAAGTAAAATACCATCTTGAAAAAGCTACATAGCGGGGAATTTTTTGGCACCTTATTTTTTTGCGAAATTTTAGATCCAGGGGTTTAAAGTAAGCTTTTTTCTGTTTTTGTGCTTTTTAAAAATCCCAACTCTTTGGGAAACGCTACATAGCGGGTAATTTGGGGGGCCCCTCTTTTCTTTGGCAATTTAACCCAAAGGGGGTTTAAGTAAGCTTTTTCTGTTTTTTGGGGCCATTTAAAAATACACGCGTTTAACACCCCTACATAGCTGGAAATTTTTTGGCACCCACTTTTCTTTTGCGAAATTTTTAACCCAAAGGGGTTTTTAACTAAGTATTTTTCTGCAGTTTAGCAGAAAAAAGAAACGTTTTTTTTCAACCCCAAAAAAAAATTTTTGGGCGGGAGCATTTTTCTTACCGGGGGTTTAATTTAAGCTTTTTTTTTCTGTTGTGCCCGGGAAAAATTCCCAACCGCGTTTTAACACGCTACAAAAGCTGGAAATTTTTTGGGCAGAAACTTTTTTTTTTGTGCTTTTTTCACCCGGGGTTAAAAAAGTTTTTTTTCTGAAAGTTTTAGTCAAAAAAGGAAACTTTTGTTTTTCAACACCAAAAAGAAATTTTGGCTGAGCAAAATGCATATTGAAGGTTAATTAAGCGTTTTTTGATGTTTGGCCTTTTAAAATACATGTCGTTTTAACACCCTAAAAGTTTTTAATTTTTTGGGCAGTCATTTTTTTTTGGAAAATTTACACCCAAAGGGGTTTTTTTTAAAGGGTTTTTTCTCCCTTTTTGGGGGTCCGTAAAAAAAAACAGTTTTTTTAAACCCAAAAAAAAAAATTTTTGAATGTAGCTTTAATTCATATCCAAGGTTAATTAAGCCTGTCTGTGCTTTTAATTCAAAAAATTACACAGTTTTTTTTAACGGAAATAAAAGGGTAAATTTTTCCCCGGGCCATTTGGGGAGCGAAAATTTTAAAATCCAGGGGTTATCCAAGCTTTTTTATAGGTTCATTTGGATAAATACAAGGTGTGAAATTTACATATACGAATTTTTAAATTAAAACCAGAGGTCGGGACATTTAGAACAAACAGTATTCGACAAAAAATTGGGGGCTCTTAAACAGGGGAGTGCCAGTGGCAAAAAAACATTCCTGGAGCGGGCCCAGGCGCAGCCAAAAGGGGGAGGGTGGAAGCGGGGGTTCCACTGGGTTGGGGCCCACAATTTCCCCGTCATTTTTGGGGGCGTGGTTGTTCAGAAAAATCAAGGGTTCTTGATTTTTTGGGACTGGGTCTTTCCATTTCCCTCCCAGATGACACCCTGACAACCCCAGAAAAGAGTCGGTGGAAAACGTCAGACAAAACCCTTATTTGGGCAGGGGTCGGGGAGGGGCAGCGGCCCTCCACCTGTCCCCCAACCCGCCACTGTCCCCCCCGGTTTCCCCCTCAGCCAGAGATCTATATGGGGTTTGGGGCTCCGCCTCTAACAGAAGGATAAAACAATTTAAGGGGGACATTTCAGCGACTTGGCACGAAGAAATGGGGGCCAATATCCCCTCCCTTCTTCCCAGTAGGCGGAAAAAGTAAGATGTGGGGGAGGGGGCATGGGGGGTCATGTTGTAAAGGGGGTAAAGCCTCTGCATGCCAAGACCGGTGAGGAGGACAGCAGTGAAGATGAAACAATAATCGATGATGATGTAACCGACCGCACTTGGGAGCCGGATGAAGCAAGGGCTTCATCATCAGGCAGTGCCGCAGCCAGCAAGTGGGTTGTGTGGCCGTGAGTCAGCAGGGTAGCAGAAGTGTGAGGTCAGGAGCCAAGCGGCCACGGGGTAGGAAACCCGCTTCGCAGGTCCAAGAAAGTAGCGGCACAGGGGCTCACCGAGGCAGCGGCGGTAGTAGTCACTCAGTGCAGTGAGTTGGCGGTAAAATCGGCTACTCGGCGGTGTGGCAGTTCTTTGCTAAGACACAGGGGGAGCCGAATATAGGTATATGAAGAATCTGTGGGCAGAAAGTGAAGCTTGGCCAGGGAGCTAACGTTGGAACCACGGCCCTGCGTCAACACATGCAGCTCACCATCCCGGTGGCCTGGGAGAAACGTGGCTCAGATGTGGTGGTCCATCCTGCCGCCGCTGCAACAGCAGCAGCGCCCAGTGGCACGCATGCCATTGCAGCCAGTCAAGGCTCCACCACCTCTGCAGAAGGGAGCTGTTTCTCTTTGCCATCATCTCCTGGTCCAGACGCTTCTGCTCCTCGCTACTCATGGCGCCAGCAGTCGTTCAACGAGGCGATTGCAAAGAGACAACAGTATGCGTCCAAAAATCCTAAGGTGCAGAAGCTGACCAGGCTTCTGTCCAAGTTGTTGGTACTGCAGTCCCTCCCTTTCCAAATGGTGGACTCTGCACCGTTCAGAGAATTAATGGCCTGTGCCGAGCCGAGGTGGAGAGTTTCAAGCCGTAATTTCTTTTTCAAAAAGGCAGTACCAGCCCTTCACAAATATGTAGAACAGAAGGCGGGCCAGTCCTTGAGCTTATCGGTTTGTTCCAAATGCACGGCAGCACAGACGTGTGGAGGCTGCAACTACGGTCAGGGCCAGTACATGTCCTTTTACGGCCCACTGGGTGAATGTGCTTCCTGTCCACCCCACCAACAACTTGGAC
>JAODAL010080130.1:0-12345 GCA_025379985.1 Phyllomedusa bahiana | reverse complement strand
AATAAAAATGCCAGATTTTGGCCCCCAAGCCCCCGTTCGTCATGCCCCCCAAGTGTTTTTGTGGTTGACTTGTTTAACAAACTCAAAAAATTTCTGGTTAACTTACTTAAAAGGTACTGATTCTTCAACTGGTGTAGGGAGTCTTATAGGCAGTGTCGCATGGGTTCCAACCCAGCCAGCCAGAACCTTACTTTGTATTGATGAGAAGCAAATACACAAAAACTGTGCGGTGTACAGATGGGTGCCTTTGGTTTGGTGGATTAAAAAATAAATAAAATACTTCTGCCCCCCAAAAAATAAAAAAAACTAAACAATGTTTTAAAGGGGATCTATAATTAACTGAACATAGGCATATAAGGTAGCTCGAAAGTGGCATTAGAGAGACAGTTTTCTTCATCCTGGAGAAGAAGACTGCAGAGATTCCTGGCTTTGATACCCTCAGTTTTGTCTTTGAATACGGTCAAGGGGTTTGCTTATCAGGTCGCAAATGTATTATGTAACATAACAGATTTACTGTGGAGTTAGTATGTCAGATTTATTTTTACAAGAGATGAGCAAATATTTAAAAAAACCCTCTTTGGTTGAGAAAATTGGGCCAAGTGATAAATAAAAAAGTGAATATCTACTTAAAATATTGCATTTACACTATCATCAGAGACTGTATTAGGTTCTTGTTCCTAAGATACCAGTATGACATTAATATAAAGCTAATAGACAAATGAACATAAAAAGATATGATGCATCAATGGCTCCATTTACTTAAATTGGAAGTAAGTGTTGTGTTGTCTTTTCTACCAATTGTTACATTTATTTTTCACTCCATGCATTCCTCATCCTACTATATATACACTGCCTCAGATAGCTTCCAGACCTGGTTTATGACGGAAAGTCACATTATATAGGTTACCCTAATTTGAAAGAGTGCCAGGGTAGGGGAAAAAGAAAGTGAGTACTATGGAACCCATTTTTTTTTCCCACACTCAAAATGACATTTTAATGAAACATGTCTGTTAAAGATTTAAATTAATCAAATTCACCAAATGGAGTGTCAATCCTCCTTCACTCAAAGCAGAAGTGCTAGTAAAAAGCATTCAGAACTTCCTAAAACTAGTGTCACATTCAGCATATTTGGAATAAGTCACAGATTTTTTGTGGCTTTTTTAAAACTTTTACCTGCATTTTTTTGGGCAAAACTGCTGTGACCATATGCTAGTTAGAAGTCAAAAGGGAACAATACACACAGACAATATTGTTGGTACTTTTCTGGTAAAGAAAAAAAAGCCCACAATAGTCACACAAATGATTTGAAACTGACAAAAGTAATAATAAGTTTAAATTTACTGAAAATTCAACTAATAAAGACCAATACATTGTATTTGAATTGTGGTTCGACGGAAAAAAAAAAACAAGTGAAACTGGCCCCCGGCAAAAAAGAGGTTGGTTTAAGTTTAAAAATATTTTGTTGCACAACCTTTTAAGGCAATTACCACAAACAAATTCTGTAACTTTAGATAAGACTTCTGCACTGTCCACAGGTATTTTGACCAATCCTTGTGAGCAAACTGCTCCAGCTGTCTCAGGTGTGAAGGGCCTTTCCCCGGCTCCTGGTTTTTATCTCCTTTTTCAGATTTCAAAAGGATTTAGATCAGAGCTCATAGAAAACCATTCAGAATGGTCCAATGCTTTGTCTTAGGGGGGTTCTTAGTGTTTTACTGGGTTTGGTCTTAAAACCCGTGACTGAGAACAAGCTCTCTGGGTATGGGGAGCACATGTTGTCCCCAATCTTTTAGTCTTAAAATTTATTTTACTTTCACAGAGTCAAGACACTCTGTGCCAGATACAGCAAAGCAATCCCAAAACATAACCAAGCCTCCTCCATGTTGTATAGAAGGTACAATGTTCTTTTCTTTGCATGCTTCATTTTTGTATCTGTAACATAGAGCTGATGTGATTGCCCCAAAAGTCCAGACTTCTCCCCCAAGTTTTGGCTTCTGGTTTGTATTTTTGGGAAAATTCCAGTCGCTTTTTTATGATTTGCATTTAACAGAGTTTTTTTTCACAATTTATTTCCAAAGTCCCCTTTGTCAAAAAAAAAGAAAAAAGTTGTGTGCTCTAAACTGAGTTCTTTACCCCTTGGGTTCAACTCTAATCTCTATTGAAGTTATTCTGGGCTCTTTGGTCACCATTCATATTAATCATCTCTTCAATATAATAGTTTAGACACTAACAACAGGTATTAATAGTGTAAAATCAATACATCTGTCACGTCAGAGGAGGTGCAGTGGGCCCTGACTGCCACCCAGCCCACTGTCCCTGCCTACTTGGCGTGCTGCCCTAAATGGCAGACCCCAACTGGACGACAGTCCCTAATCTACTACATGCAGGGCCGTCAGGGAAACGCGAAGTCAGCATTCCAGGTCGATAACGGTAAGGGTGTGCCCAAGCCACAAATCGGAAAACCAAGAGAACAATGTAAGCAAAGCCAAGGGTCAAAACCAGGAGGTAACGCGGTACAGAATCAGAGGACGAGAGCGAGGTCAGGAAGCAAGCCAATGTCAAGGTAACAAGTAAACAAGCAAACGGGGAAACAGGAGAAGCGCAAAGAGGAACCTTTCACAGGCAAAGATAGAGCAAACTGAGCTGGTTTAAATGAGCCGCCCGGACACCGCCCCAGCAGCTGATTGGTGTGGCCTCCGGACTCCTCTATTGGCCTGAGCGACACACTCTCTGAGCTGACTTGAAACCGAGTTGTCAATCCTATCAGCCAGGCTTCTCCCTGGGCGTGTCACCCGACTGGAGGGATTAACCCCTGTAGCACCTTGCTCCTCCACGGCAACAACGTGTGCCGTGACAACATCACATTAAAGGTAGAAAAAGAAAAGGATAGAAAAGAAACTCACGGTTATAAGATCCTTTGCCTTTAGTACAGATGAGGATAAGTCCCTTTCCCTTTAGTGCAGACGAGGATAAGTACAAATGTCCACCATCTGACTTTCCCTCAATCTCAGCGCTGCACTTTAGTCCGCAATAGGTAGAGTAATCATCCCAAAAGGGATGACCCCGTCTCTTGATGACTGTCCCTGTACTATCACTATCAGATAAGCTGAATGTAGAAAATAATTGAAAATGAGAACAGATAAATAAAAAGCTGAATGAATCCTATACACAAAACATTAATAAATGCCAACGCATTTCCCTCCATGGTCCCTGGATAAGATATGGGGACCCGGCCAGCACACTTGGTTGAATATACTACCGATATAGATCCAACCATAAAGATAATGGTGCCGCAGTTAATGTGAATACCCAGCCTCATACAAATAGCATTGGATAGATTACTCATCTGGTCTACATGTCCAGACACCTGGAAAAATACGGGCCAGATTAAAGCAAACCCACAATACTTTATTATGCAATAGATGGAATGATTTTCTGGTATTTCCTTCACACCGGGTCATTTGTTCCAGATCAATATACTTTCCGGGGATCCCGGGGTTTCCCCGGTGCTTCCAGCAGACTGGCTTGTGTCGCTACGCGCATTCCGGGCAGTCAAATCCCACAGTAGAACCATATTGATGCATTGAGTGTAAGCAGCCGGATCTTGCGATGATCTGACCAGCACCACACATGCGCAGAACATACTGCACCACCGCAGCGGCCAACACTGCCAGATCTTGCTATCGAGTTAGAAAATATAGAAAATGTCCCCAATAATTTGTCTCTAAAACTGTGCAAATGCCCAGATTCAATAACTGCACCTACATATCAGTAATCAATGTTTTTTTTTTTTTTTTTGTTAAAACACAGTTTAAACACAATGATTTTCATTAGTTGATATTTAGTTCATTTTAATTTGTTGTTAATTTTGACAGTTTCAAGTTATTTCAGTGTCCTTATTGTGTTTTTTTTCTTTAATAGAAAGTTACGAACAGTTTTGTCCATGTGTATATGTAAACTTTTACAAAGGCTAGAATCACAAAGACCAGTTTGGTACAGTTTTTGATAATTGTGTTTTAGTCAAAATCTGGAGGGGATCCAAATGGGTTTAAACATATAAAGGAAAACCTTTCCTTTTTGAATTGTGCTTTTTTGGGATAAAAAAGGAATATAAAAAAAAGTATTCTTTTATGCTTTTATATTAGACATTTTTAGTAAATTAACAGTTTCTACCGGTAAAACATGTTTTAAATGGGTTGTCCTGCAGAGTAAAATAAATGTTATCAAATGGCTTGCGTCTTTATTCATCTCTCTGGCTTGCTGTGTGTGCTAATTTGTGCTATACTGCATGTAGCTTCGCTTCTTTTTAGCTAAACAGCAGGATTTACTGTTTGAAATCGGTTTTCCTTTGCTCTGTAAAACTACAAGGCACAGGATTCCTTGCTGTTCTTTGCTTTCCTGCTGTTCTCCTAACCTTAGTCTCAGTTCATGCCCCTTTTTTCTCCCTCATGTTGAAATCCTTGGGAAGAAGTGTTGCTTCAAATGCTGTCCTAAAAAAAAATTACACCTCTTTGGTCACCTGATCTCCTGGGCTTGACACAGCACTGTTTCCAGACAAATAGAACTACTGAGCTTCCTATCATCAAGCAGTTGATGTAGAGCTACAGGAAGCCCACAGAAAATGTAATGAAAGTACCTAACTATGGCAGAAATATTATCAACATTTTTTAAATGCCGCCAAAAACTACCTGTAAAAGTGATTACACCCTTATGATAAATTATATCTTGAAATCATCAGGACTGTCATCTACTTCTCTAAAGAAATACAACAATTTTAGCGATTAAAAGACAGTATTTCATTTCTGTACCATATTTCCCATTATCACTTACAACATATTTATTACTTAATGGCCATAAATAATACATGTAAATATTTTACAGCAATGTTTCTGTTCTTGTACTTTTCACCATGTCACTCCAATTATAATAAAAAAGTAAAGAAACGTCTATTTATGGTTGTGTGTCATGCCAGTATAAGTCATCTTATTTGAGCTGGCACATGTTACCAATTTCTTATGCCTCCCTAGTGTAATTGTGAAAAGAAGAGGAATTATTCAGAGCAAAAGTGCTGAAAAACAAGCAGAGTGGCGTAATAGCACATCTGTTTTTATAAGAAAGTGTGGATCCTGGATTTTTTTTTCTCGGTGTGGTATTTTACTACCACATGTATTTAATCCTACATCTGGGCATGTTGTTTTATGAAATATTTCCCACAGATGATGTAAATTATAATTTTTGTCCTGGTCGTCAATTTACTGACTTTTGGAATAAGACTAAATGAAACAACCAGAATAGGAACAACTTATGTGGTCTGTGCTCTGACAAAATTATAGCTTTGTGATACACATCTAAAATCAATAACTCTGTTAATGATTAGCAGAAAACTTGCTTGGTTTAAGAGCAGAGATGTGTCCCATACTCCGCAGATGTTTGGCCCAGACGTGCATTCTTGTTTGCTGTGTATTTACTAGCAGATGTTAGCCCTTATATTTAATACCTCTTGTATTAGCAAGTAGTGCATCTAAACTGTGTGCTGTGTTTCCAACCCATCTGCCAGCAATACAGGTGGAATGCTTTAAAGCTTTTTTTTACTGCGATTAGATTGCACTGAAAACCCCTCTTCTAGTAAACTCAGCAGTGTTCTGCTGGACAACTGTACTGCCAAGTCCATTTCCCTATTCAAGTTCAAATTGGAGATGTTCAAGTTCATCCTCTTTTTGTCCTATAGACAAAAATGGTATTGAATACTGCCTGTTATGGTTCATTTTCTATAGACATAGCAGCAAAAATATTTTTCAAAAATGTTTTATTTTAAAAAAAATTGCAATCATTGCAAAACATGTTTACTTAAAGGCAAAGTTTTCCCTGTGCAGTTACAGTGCTCCTCTGAGAAGCAGCATAACTGCATTATGAGGGTTCTTTAATATTATTAAACCCAGGGAGCAGGTGGGTGACGGTCAACAGGTGAGTCTTGGTACCTTAGTTGTCCAGGCCTTTGACCACAGTACCCTCTGTACTTCCCGGATGTCACTACCAGATTATACAAAAAAAATACACATATGAAAGGCGGTTTGACTTGACCATGATATCACAGCTTTTCAGCACATGCAGTGATAAAATTCACTACTGATCCAGGAGATCCACCCCAGGACTCCCGTGAGTAGTGGCATTTTTTTTTTGTTTAGTTTTAATTACTTATTTTTTGTTTACTTTCGGTGAATGTATGTATGTTTATTCCTATGTGCATGTGTGTACGAATGTAAAAACATTTCATTTGACAGTGACCTTTTACTGTAACATGTTATCTGCTCTTAGATCACAACAAAAGTTAAATGAAAACCATTAAAAAGGTTAAAGGAGTTGTCTCAATACACGATTCATCTTACCTCAGTCTTGTTTTCTCAGTTTTATTTTTGAATACAGGGGCGTGTTTATCGGCTTTACTGGCTACTACTGGTCTCCAGTGATGAGCTGCTGTAGCTGTAGCGAAAAGGGCTGACCTTCAAATAAGTTGAAAGGTCTGTGCTTAGAAACTGAGGAGCGTGCAGCCCATACAAGAGGGGGAGGAATAGGTAGGACACTGTTAATCATATTGCCAACTTTTGAAATTTGAAAAAACAGGGATTGTAGAGGGGGGCGCGCGGAGCCCCCTGTTAGCCCGGTAGTGCCCCTTTGTTCCCGGTAGTGCCCCCATTGTAGCCAGGGGGGGGGGGGGGGGGGGGGGGGTGCCCCCCATTGAGCAGGTAGTGCCCCCCCCTGTTTCCAGTTGCCCCCTCTGTTGCAGGTAGTGCCCCCCCCATTGTGTCAGGTAGTGCCCACACTGTTTCCAGATAAGCCCCCATTGTTGAGGTAGATGCCCCCTTTGTTAGCCAAGTGCCCCCCTTTTGCCAGGTAGACCCCCCATTGTACCCCGGTAGAGCCCCCTCGTTGCGGTAGACCCCCCCCCATTGTAGCCAGGTAGTGCCCCCCTTTTTGCCCCGGGAGACCCCCCCTTTTTTACCAGGTAGTGCCCCCTCTGTTCCAGGTGACCCCCCCCTTGTAGCCAGGGAGAGCCCCCCCTGTTGCCAGGTATTGCCCCCCTTGTTGCCGGGAGACCCCCCATTTTTAGCCAGTAGTGCTCCCTCTGTTTCCAGATAGACCCCCCCATTTTTGCCCGGTAGTGCCCCCTCGTTCCAGGTAGACCCCCCTTGTAGCCAGGTTGGGCCCCCCCCTGTTCCAGGTAGACCCCCCAGGTAGCCAGGTAGTGCCCCCTCTGTTGCCAGGTAGACCCCCCCCTTGTAGCCAGGTAGGCCCCCCCCTGTTGCCAGGTGTTGCCCCCCCTTTTTTTTCCAGGTAATTTCCCCCCTTTTAGCCAGGTAGGCCCCCCTATAACTAATAAAAATAAAATAAAAAGCCATTACCTCCAGGCTCCCGCGCTCAAGCGCTACTCTCCCAGGTCCCCCCCCCCCCGCTGACTGCTGGCGGCGGATGTAATGCCAACTCGCCCGGGGGGGGCGGGGGGGGGGGGGGGCCCCCATTAGCGGGACCCCTCGCCAAAAGCGGGTGAGTTGGCATGTGTGCTGTTAATGGACACATATTGCAAATTGACTTGTTTTTGCAAGATACTTAACATAAAAAGCAATAACTTACTGTGGCATGATACCATGGGGTGTTATCTGTCAAGTCTAGCTTTGCTGCATATGTGTACTAGTATGTGTACATAGCTGTGGTCTTTCCTACCCATGTGCATGACTTTGCAAAAAGGATATTTTCTGTGACCCTGATAATAATAATAATAATAATAATAATAATAATAATCTTTATTTCTATAGCGCCAACATATTCCGCAGCACTTTACAATTTAGAGGGGACAGACAAAAAACAGAATTAACCCAAAAAAGCTATTTAGATGAGAAAAAGGGTGAGGGCCCCGTGAAAGCTTTAAAAATTATTTGGGGGGGGATGGGTGAACGAAAGGTAAGAAGTGCTAGGTTTTAAAATGGTAGCCATGTTTCATAAATATAGGTGGTTTCAAAAAAATTGGTAACCTGCCAACAGACCCTACTCTAATACAGATAAGTGCCTGTGAGTGCCCAAGTGTAGGGAGTGACAGATGTGTGTGATAGCTGGTGGGGATTATCACTTAAGGATCTTGGTAGGCCAGACTGAGAAAATGTGTTCTTAAGGCCCTATGATGGTTGCATGGGAAGGCATGGGAAGTTCTTGATGACTGAGGCATGTATTCTAAGATTATCAGCAGAGCGGAGAGAGCAAGTAGGGTGGTAGACAGAGATAAGGGAGGAGAGAAGGGGAGTGCAGCCTTTTGGAGGCTTTTTGGGTGAGAGTGATTATTTATCGTATTCTGTACGGAAAGACAACCAGTGCAGCCCGTGACAAGGGTAGAAGGCATCAGATAGCGGCTGGGGAAAAAAGACAAGCCCGACTGCTGCATTCAGGGCAAATGGAGAGGGGTAGTTTTCAGACAGGGGGAAACCCATAACAGGGATTACAGTAGTCAAACCCCGAAAGAATAAGAGCAACAATGAGGGTTTGAGTTGTTTCCATAGTGAGAAAAGGACGTATTCTGGACATGTTCTTAAGGTGCAGGTGACAGGAGCGGGCAAGGGATTGGATATAGTGGGTGAAAGACAGACCAGAATATAATATAACCCTAAGTCTGCATGCCTGCTGCCTAGGGGTTATGGTGATTCCACACACTGAGACAGAAATAGCAGGGGGAGGTTGGTTAGTACAGTAGATGGCGGAAAGACAGAAGTTTAGTTTTAGTGAGGTTTAGTTTAAGTAGAGGGAGGACATTTTGTCGAGACAGCGGAAAGACAGTTACTGGTGTTTGTACAGGGCAGGGGTGATGTCACGGGAAGAGATGTATAATTGGGTGTAATCAGCATAGAGATGGTACTGGAAGCCAAATCTGCTGATGGTTTGTTCAATGGGGGCTGTGTAGAGTGAAAAGAGGAGGGGACCTAGAACTGATCCCTGAGGAATGCCAACAACAAAAGGAAGAGGAGAGGAGGTAGAATCGGAAAATGAGACATGAAGGAGCGGTCAGAGAAGTTGGATGAGAACCAAGAGAGAGCGTCGGTGTCCTGGATGCCAATGGCACTGAGCATGTGGAGGAGAAGGTGGTGATCCACGGTGTCAAATGCTACAGATAGATCCAGTAGAAGTAACAACGAGTAGTTGCCCTGTGATTTAGCAGTTCATTAGAGACTTTAGCTACAGCAGTTTCTGTGGAGTGTAGAGTGCGGAAACCTGATTGTAGAGAATCGAGAACAGTTAGCAGGGAGATAGTTGATTAGGTGAGAGTACACCAAGCAAGCATTCCAGGAGTTTAGAGATAAAGGGAAGGTTAGAGACTAGACAGTAACTAGCAGCGCAGGATGGGTCCAGAGTGGGCTTTTTTAGTAAAGGGGTTATAGCAGCATCTTCAGAGGAGGATGGGAAGATCCTAGTGGAGAGAGAGAGGTTGAATATTACAGTAAGGTGAGAAATTATAACTGGAGAAATAGACTGGACAAGGTGAGAGGGAATGGAGTCACTAGAGCAGGTGGTGGGGTGAGCAGACAAGATAAGCCTGGATACTACTTCCACTGTCGTTGGGTCAAGGGCTGAGAGCAGACTAGAGGACGTGTGGGGAGGGACAGGGTGGGTGTTACTTGGGGATTGAGATGCAATGTTTTTCCAGATATTGTTGATTTTGTCTTTGAAGTGAGTGGCCAGGTCTTCAGCACAGGGGTCAGTGACCGGGGTCTGGGCTTTAGGCCTGAGGAGACAGTGGAAGGTGTCAAACAGGCGTTTTGGGTTGTTGTATATTGTTTAGATACAGGGCAATGCAGGGCAGTGTGGTAAGTGGAGAAAGTCTGCAGGTAGCTTTGACTTTCTCCACAGACACTTAGAACACCTAGAACATCGCTGCAGATGGCGAGTCTAAGGCATGTATTAAGGCTGCCAGCGTCTGACTCTGGTGGTGCGGTGTGTGAGTGGTGCCAATATGTCCAGGGTGGTTGAGAGAGTTTGCTTGACAGCCAGGTCAGGGCAGGAGAGGGAGGAGATTGGGGGCAGAGGACTGTATGGTATCTATGAGTTTCTAAGTGTTAATGGAGCGGATATTTCTGAAAGTGTGATGGGCAGGTGTGTCCAGAGAAGGATGAGAATTAGTGATAGTGAAGGAGATGAGCTTGTGGTCAGAGAGCGCATAAGGAGAATTGGTGAGGTTGGAAATTGATGAGAGACTACAGAAGACCAGATCAAGAGATCTCCCATCCTTGTGCGTGGGAGGGTCTGTAAATTGCAAGAGGCCAAGAGAAGATGTTAACGAAAGAAACTGAGAGGCAGAAGGAGACATGAGGTCATCAATGGGGATGTTAAAATCACCCATGATGAGTGTGGGTATTTCGGTAGAGAGGAAGTGAGGGAGTCAGGCAGCAAAATGGCCCAGAAACTGATGGGGTGAGCCGGGGGGGGGGGGGTCTGTATACAACCGCGACTCTGATGGAAAATGGCCAAAAGAGTCTGAGGGTGTGAACCTCAAAGGAGGGGAAAGTGAGGGAGGGTGTGGGAGGAATGACCTGGTAGGTGCAATGTGGAGAAAGAAGTATGCTGACTCCTCCACCCTGCCTGTTCTCAGGTCTGGGAGTGTGGGTGAAGTGTAGGCCACCATAGGTGAGAGCGGCAAGGGAAAAGGTGTCAGATTCCTGGAGCCATGTTTCTGTGAGAGCTATTAGTTTGAGGGAATTAGAAAGAAACAGGTTATGAACAGGAGTGAGTTTATTACATATAGATCAGGCATTCCACAAAGTACATTAAAAAGGGAAGGAAAATACGTACAATGAATAGCAAGCAGGTTAACAGGGTTTCTATGGAAGGAGGAGGTAAAGGAGCAGTAAAGGAGGGTGGGACAGGGTTAGTAGAGATGTCCCCTGCAGCGAGAAGCAGGAGAATGAAAAGTGACAGCAGATGGTTCAGTGATGTGTAAAAGTGGCGTTTGTGCGGCACTATGTAACCAGGTGCTTTGTGGTAGTTAAAAAGGGAAAATAGTGTGTGGGATGTATACAAAGGTGATGGAAGGAGAGAGGCGCTGATGTGGAAAAAATTCTCAGGGGGCGAGACTGGGTGGTAGGAAAGGAGGGAGGTGGCTGAAAGATAGATAGCAATAGTGAGCATGGTAACTAAGGTGTATTGGTGTATTTTACTCACATAAAAGGCAATCCTCCTAGCTCCCTTATGCTCACTTCTGTCTCATTTCTGTCATATTTCTGAAAGTCATGTCACTTTAAAATAGTCACTTACAAATATGTCATGACAAATATGGCACATAGACCATCGGTCACATAGACCTGAGCTGTGTGACTTATACTAGACTAAGTGGAGTTCATTGATAGCATCAGGAAACCCGGGTGTCGTAAATGGGTGTAGCTACAAATAGCCCAGCACAGCAAAGACTTCAAGGGGAATATCTGGGATCTAATGGCTACAGAAATAAACACAGGGTCATTATGGAAGACAGAGCTGGGGTGAAATCAATACAAAAACATACCATTAATACAAAGCAGGACAGTTACATAAATAATGCTGTGTGGTTGTTGAGAGTTGTAGTCCAAAACCCTGATGCTGAGTAGCTGAGTTCAATGGTGCAGAGTTTATAAGGGAAGGTATGCACATCACCTTACACAACACCTCTTCTTAAATGAAGGAGATAGCAACTTGCAGGTGAGCAACCAGTCCTACATTTAGAAGCAAGAGCCCAAAAACAAGGAGATTCACAGTACTCCTGTAAGCAGTGGCAGGGGAGTGGGATTACTGGTCTTTGAGACAGATTGGTGGCAGATTAGAGATTTTCCTCCACAACAAGAGAACAAGACTGCAAGGCAGTTATAATACAGTGGCCCTACAGTCCTATTCTGCTCCTGTGCAGAAGGAACTCTCTGCTGCTCAACAACAGACAAAGCAAATGCACCACAAGAAATCCTCCAAAATTATACTTCTCCTACCCTAGACCATAAAAACTTATTTTTTTATTGTAATTAGTGTTGAGCGATTATTATCGACAAAGTTGAAATCGGCACGGTTTTTATGTTGATCGGATTTTTTCGATCACGCGATAATTTAGGTTAAAATCTGCGCATAATCGATTAATATCGCGCCATTTTCGCGCTTCCTGTCATTTTGGCGGCCAGCAAATCAGCTTAGAGAAAAGAGCAGGGTGAGCTGTGTGTGCGACGTCATGACTGGGATGTGTATGGTTGCGATTGGCTGAAGAAATCACATGACATGGTTTTACATAGAACAATCTTCCTGTTCTTCCTCAGGTGTGTCAGGTCTCATAGGAGTAAAAACGTTTGCTCGGTC
>JAODAL010080129.1:0-12346 GCA_025379985.1 Phyllomedusa bahiana | reverse complement strand
AATGGGGGGGGAAAGGGGGCCCACCTCAATGGGGCTTTATAGAAGGGCAAAACCTAAGGGGGGGTTTATAAAAGGGGGGCGGGAAAACCCCTGCAGATGGGGCTTTATAGAGAGGGCAGGGAGAACCTGCAGTGGGGTTTTTATAGAGAGGGAGGGAAAACCCCGCGATGGGGCTTTTATAGAGAGGGCAGGGAGACCCCTGCAGTGGGGGCTTTTATGAAGGGGCGGGGGGGTCTGGGATCAAGAAGGGTTTCCCCCAGTTGCACGCCCCTTGTCTAAGGTAGGCTGCTCCTTCCTCCTGTGTCAGGTAAGTTGCCCGCTTCCTTTCCCCTTCGCTATAGGTCAGCTGTCACGTGGACCTCCCCTTTGAGGCCCTCCCAGGTCCCTCCCCCCTTTGTCCTGTCATCTCTCTCACCTCCCGCCCCCGGTCTGATCTCCTGCTTTTTGTCTTGCAGCGGAGCTTCTAGAGGATGTGGAGAACCAGCCACAGTGGGACATGGTGGACATACTCATATTTCTGGACGAGCTCTTCGACCTCTAGGTGGCAACAGGCTTTTTTTTTTTTTTTTTTTTCGTTTAAAAAAATTTTGGTTTTTGCTCTTTCTTTTTTTTTGGGTTTCCGTTTTTTGGGGCCCCGGGCGGGTTTGTGCAGTATTTCTTGGCTCATGCATTGTCCTCTTAGGGCTCATGGATGAGGATGCAGGGTCCAGCTCCCGGAACAGAGACCCGGGTGGAAAATTTCAGCAGCCTCCAGGATTAGCAAATGCTTTGACCCGTGGTTTTTTACCTTGTTTGAGGTACCGAACCCCAGTTTTATATGCCAATTCACCGAACCTTTCTTGTGACAAACAAATTGATTTTTTTCCCAAAAACAAGCATGGTATTGTTTTTTTTTGGTACCAAAATGAAACCGTGCATGAACTCACCTTGGTAAAGAACAAAAAACCCAAAACAGTGCATGAAAACGCAACAAAATTTCATACCTGCAAATCGTGTGACTTTGCTGTTGGGTTTTTTTAGGCCGTTCGGTTTATGCGTGCTTCACCTTGGCAAGTGCTACTCTATGCATTTCCGCAAAGTCTGTTCCCTTTTTTTTGTTTTTTTGTCCACCTCCTCAAACGTTTTTTCGAGAGATATGTTATAACAAATGGTTTAAAAAAATTCCGGGTTTCTTAGCAATATTGGGTACTTTTCCAACGTCGATCCAAAACGTTGAGAGTGTTTTTGTTTAAGGTTGTGTTGAAATGGTTTTGCTGAATTTCAATGTTTGTCGAGGTTTCATAATTGAAAATTGATGTTCAACAGCAAGGGGTTTGGTGTTCCCCATGCTGGAAATGACTTTTGTAGGGAAATTCCGTCGAGGACTTTGCAAGTCTTAAGTGGTGGCAATTTTTTGCTTCGTTCATGGATACAGAAATGTCTCCAAATTCCCGCCCTTTTTCGATCTTCTTTCACAGTCATCCAGAAGGGGAAAAATTTGTGAAGTTTTGTTCTTTTGTTCGTTGTTTCCATAACGGTAGTTTTTTTTTAAAACCTTCAGGTTTTCTTTTGCTTCCCTGATGTTGCCCACCCCTCCATCTCTGATTGAGATGATTTAGAGCTGGAATATACCCGCCATGTACGGGTTTTAAATGAGAAATGAACTCCCGGATTTTTGAAGCAAACTGCCGGGCAATGTTGGTGCTCTTTCAAAAAAAATGGTTTTCCAAACCCCAAAGGCAAAAAAAAACGAAACAGCACCTGTCCCCGGGGGTAGGGCACCCCAACATTAGAATGGTTTCAGGAGTACCTTGAAAATTTGAGCCCCTTTCTTTTTAACAGCTCCTGAAAATTTTCGGGGGGGGCCCCAGGGGCAATTTTTTCGCCATAGTTCACCATTCCTTTCAGTTTTTAAAAAATTCTGCCATTTTTTGGGGGAAAAGGGTTTTGGGTTTCCAACGCAAAGCCCGTGGGAGGGAAAACAAAAGTAGGGGGACACCAAACGGAAACCAGTTGTCAAAGGTTTCAAGTCAAGATAGGACAAAATCCTTTCCCAAATTTGTTGAACGGGAATTGACTGCCCCAAAAGGTGGTTCCCGGCTTCCAAATGTTTTACCCTGGGCTAAAGGGGGCCCCATTATTTCTCCTTTAAAAAATCTACTTGTGGGCTGTTGATAAAGGTCCCTTTGGGCCGACCGAAATTTGACTATACCCTGTCCCCTTTTTTTTGTTTGTTTTACTGGAGCCGGCAATTCCACATTTATGGTTTTATAAATAAATAAAATTTTTTTCCCTAATAAAAACCCTTTGGGTGCGGGCAATTACTGTTCTACTTGTGCAGTTTTAAAATTTGCGTAACAATAATTTGGGGTCCCACAGCTTTTACTAGTGCCCCCAAAACCGGGATTTCATCCCAGCATGACTGGAGCTCCTCCGTACAAACGGGCAGAAACCTTTCCCCCATAAAAAGTTTGTTGTTTTTTGGGGGAAGTCCACAAGTTCTTCCATGGGGGGGCTCCCTTTTGTTGTTGTTGAAAAGGGTTACAAAAAAAAAAATTCTTCTTTTATAATTTTGTCTTTCATTTAGGCAGGAAAACGCAAGTGGCTTAGATTAGAGTGTCTGTGGTCTCGTGAGTTGAAGGCTAAATTTTTTGGGATTGAAATTAGATCTGCGACAAATTGGGGCCCAAGATGTCTTTACTCATGCCCCCTTTTTTCTTGTCCTGAGGTGTCATTTAAAAAGAGGTTTTTTTGGGAAAATTTCCCCTTCGGAGCTTTTGGCCGAGTATCAGATTCCCCAATCTTTAAGGGCTGCGGGTTTCTTATGAGGTTTCCCCGGGCCGGGTTTTTGTGGGGTTTCCCCTTTGTTTTCCCGTTTCAGGAAAGGGCAACTTCGTATGATGCGGTGAGGATCGGTTTGTTCATGGGTAAAAATTCCAAGAGAGGCAGATGGCCCTTTTACAAATTTCACAAAGAAAGGTATGACCTAGAAGACAATTAAAAAAAATTTACTTTTACTTATAATAGATAAAATCTATGCAATTCAAATTTTTTACCACTAAGCTAAATCCTAAAAGTAAAATTGACCCACCTAAACCCCAATAGGGGGGTGTCCCTGATAAGGGGTCCCACACCGTACTTAAAAATTCCTTACTCTCCCTAAGGTTAAAAAGTAAGGGCCCAAAAGGATACATTGAAAGTTGAGATAAAAAAATTTCAATATATGCTGAGTGTACATTTTAATTAAACCAAAAAAGCTTATTTCCTGAGATAAAGTTCCAATTGTTTCTGGTTTTACATCTGATTATCCCATCCAGTAATTTCCAACGTGTTTTTTTCCCCAAAATTTCCAGGGTTCATCAGGGGAAAGAAAAGGGGCAAAAGTTCATTTTACCAAAATTTTCCCTTTCCCTCGAAACTGGCTCTTCACCTTTAATTCAGCAAGCGTTTTTTGTTTTTGTTTTTCCCACTCCTGCGTTCAAGAAGTGTTTTTCCCTTTAGTTTTGGGCCCGGTGCGAGAATAAAGTTGGCCCCAAAATTTGGGTTGCAAATAAAGCGTTTTGGACGCTGCTCCCATCACGTTGTGATACCTTGTGTTTTATGTTTTAAAAATTCGTCCGATCCACTTTCTTTTTTTTTTGTCAACATAGTTAGTATGGAATTAAATATTAGAAAGAAACCACACGGGCGGAGCACTGACTGGCAAGCTGAGCGGCTGATTACTAAGAGGAGATCCAGCAGTTGCTCCTGTAATCCTGTGTTGTAGCAGGCATTGGGACTTACAAAACTCCGTGGACAACAAGCAGACTGTTTCTCATACTCATGGAGTATTCTGGACACTTTACAGCACAGACCTGGTGGTGCGATGACTCGCCGCAACAAGGAGCCTCAGAAGGTGGAGAAGTGGAGCTGAACAAGAAAGCCCTGTGGACCAGCGGGCTCTGCAAGAAAGCCAGGAAGCATGCAGAGGTACGCATCATGGGGACACTGGCATTAATTAGACCCAATTATGGCCCACAAACTTTCAACATCTTCCGGCTGGATAGAGTCTCCAGTAAGCAAACTCAGGCAGGATGCTGGAAATATACAAGCAGTAGCTGTGACAGACAAGGCAAAGAGCACTACGAATGCGAGATAAGTGCCAGCTGCAGGCACTCCCCTGGAGCCCAGCACCTAAAACAAATACACAGGTTCACTCCTAGTTTAAAAGCACAGCAAGATTACAGGGAGCCTACGCTGAGGGATGTGCTTCAGACTGTTCACCAAATTGCCTATATGCTTTATCCACCCTGGACTTCACAAGTTGGTGGTCTTAAAGAGGAATATCAAAATCATGCGGCATGATATGCAGAGATATGCTGAGAGGGTCAAAGATGCTGAAACCTGAATCAGTGAATTTGGAGGATCAATTCACTCCTATGCAGGGGTACTGGGATTGTCGCCTTCTTAGAGTGTTCATAGGCACTCATCGCCAAGGACGGATGATCTGGAGAATCGGCCTCCCGCAGAAACAATGTTTCATATGTTGGGATGTGCCCGAAAAAACAGAGGCTCCAAAACCATCAGAGTTCTTTGAGACCTATGGCTCTCACTTATTATCTTTGAAAGGATCCTTTACATACTGTTTGCAGTTGAAGGGCGCACAGGGTTTCCCAATGCGCCCATTACTCCCAAAGGGTCCCCGACTAGATCAGTGCGGGTTAAGCCTGCTGCACTTTAAAGAGTAGAGACACTATACTGCGCAAAGCGCGCCTTCTGATGGGACGTCATGGTGGACGGACTGTCGGATCTCCTTCTATCTGGATTTCTCTACAGAGGTTCAAAAAGAAGCGCGCGGTTCCGGATGTCGAGAGGCGGCTCAGGGCGCTTCGGGGTTGCAATTCGCCATGCTTTCACAGCAAGTTTCCGTGTGGTTGGTGTTAAACTATACGCATTTCGTTGAAACTCCAAGAGCGCTTGCAGTGGATTGACAGAATGATTCCTCACCATCAAAAGCGCAGCTTTCCGAGGATTCGGAGAGATAAGTGATCCACAATGTACACATTTTCTTATCTTCCACTCTATGCTTTCCTTGCTTTATTTTTTAGTCCCTGCTCAAACACGGTTCTATGTTTCATATTAAATTTACATTTTTAGGAGCAGGGGTGGTTGGAGAAGAAAAAGAACTTGGTTTTTTTTTAGTCTTGTTCTATGCGGTTCACTGTTGCCGTCACTTCTGGTCATATGGAGGACTTGAGCCCATTTTTAGGGACTGTTTACCAATTTTGCACATTTTATTTCTTGTATTTTGTTATTTTTACAATTGTGGTTTACATGTTTATCTCTGAGGGGGGGGGGGGTGGGTTTTTATATCTCCAGAATGCTTTTGATTACTTTGTGAGGCAGGTTGGTCGGGCTTCCATAATCATCTTGACAGTTATAGTTACTTGGTCACTTAATGGACAGGATGTTAGATGGCGGTTAAGATAACACTGCTCTCCTGAATGTTGGGGACGAGTGACCCAAGTTCTGCAATAAGATATGCGATGTTTAATTTTCTTTTCCCATATCGCCAGCTATAATGTTTATCTTCAGAGGACGAATTCACGGTGTTCCGATACAGTAAAATGGCTCCAAAGGGATGGGTGGGTTGGGCAAGTCATGTTTACACAGTAATTATTCAAGGGGCGTCAGTATCATCACCATAAATCCATTTCCTTTTGAATGTCTGGCTATTGAGTGAGATGGGGATGGAGATATAGATGTGTATACTGAAAATATTATACTTGACATTTTGTTTTTGGTAAAACAATTATAAACCTCCACCCCTATATTTGCAGTACCTTTTAAGCAGTGCTTAATGTTGGATGGTTATCTTGATGTCCCAGTTCTTATTTCTGGGGGTTTTTTATACTGTGGTGGTCCCACATTGGGATAAAGTATCAGCAAATAATGTACTACTACCATCAGCATTGATCCGTTTGGACACATGATTGGAGAGTTGGATCTTGTAGACATTTTGGGGTGCTAAACCACCATAAGTGGTTTCCAATTTTTCCTGTCTATTCTAGTATGTATTATCTATTATTTATTATTTAATTTTTTAAAGCGCCTTGTTCAAGGCGCTGTCAAGTCGACGGGGGGTTACATACGAATTACAATATGTCTAACGAGTACAAAAGATCAAAATTAACAATGACAATTGGCTACGACTAGAGGGAGTGAGGACCCTACGGAGGGCTTACAATCTACAAGGAGGGGGAAAGAGAAGGAGGTGGGGGCAGACATGTTTGAGGGGGAAAGTAGTGACAAGTTTAGTGATGGTTGTAGGCAAAAGCTGAAGAAATGGGTTTTCAGGTTACTTTTGTAGTTGGTGAGACGTGGGGGAGAGTCTGATGGTGTTGAGTATGGGCAGTGAGTTCCAGAGTTGTGGGGGAAGCACGAGAGAAGTCTTGGAGACGGTTGTATGAGGAGCATGATAAGGGGGGGGGGGAAGCAGAGGAGAAGTTCCTGTGAAGGTGCGGTGATTGCGTGAGGGGAGATACCTGGAAATTTGGGCAGAGATGTATGGAGGAGAGAGGTCATGGAGAGCTTGTATGTCATGGTTAGTAGCTGTAATCAATTTCGCTGGGCAATGGGAAGCAAGTGAAGGGATTGTATTATTAGATTGGTGTTGGGTAATCAGCGGACTCTTGTCAAATAGTTACTAAAATCTGAGTATTTACACGCTCCATTTCTCGAATCATTCGCCAATGATGTTACACATTAAAAATTCCTGATTTATTCCATAGGGAAATATGAGGCGGTGGAGAATTATTTGCTCTTCTGGCTGCCCCTAATGGATACTGTTAAATTGCGCTTGTCTGATTTGGAGAATTCTTTCAGATGAATATGGACTCTGCTCGATCAGTACAGTGTGGGACACTTGAAGGCGTACCTTAGAGAGGGGGCTGGACACGGGGAATTAGCACCTTGAAGAATTACAAAGGGGGCAGCGCTAGAAAAAAAACTATCGATGAGGCAAGTCAATGCTGCTGAGGAATCGATTCGTTTTGCTTCACATCCACAAGCCGGGGAGGAACTGCGTAAGGCGCAGGTTCGTAGAACACATTTCTTATTAGAATCTAGCTGAAATATAAACGATTTTTTTAAAAAGCAATACTTATTATGGTTGAGGGGAGCAGGCGCGGCGGTTTCTTAGACATCTTTCATTAAATTCCAGAGGGGCTCCAGTTTTATACCAGCTCATGCGAACGCCTCAGTGCGCCTTAATGAGTAGAACCCTTGGATGTTTTGGGAATATTGGGGGATTTTTATATAACATTTATACACATCAAGACTTGAGGTTTCCCCTTATAGATCCAAAACAAGATTTACGGGATATAGATCTTCCATGTTATCTGCAGGAACAGCGAGAGGCATTGGATGTCGCCTCTACGTTCTAGAGGAACTGCAGGGTGGATGTTAAGACTTGGCAAAATTATTAAGTCCCACTGGGGTTGGTGGATTGCCTACAGAGGTTATATCGCAGTTGGGGATAGTGTTGTTACCAGTATTTGTTGGTGGTTTTCGGATGCTGGGAGACACAGACGCAGGTTACCTGCTTCAATGCAAAGAGGCGGGGTAATAATAGTGTTATTAAAAAACTGGATAAAGTTCCATTGTCCTGAGTCATACAGGACCATTTCTCTAATCCAGTGGACTACCAAAATACAAGATAAGTGCGTTTGTGAACAGATATATCTGCGGTGGTATCATATTCGTGCATCCTGATCTGGCGGGTTTTATACACAGAGGGATACCGTTCCAATAATTTACGGGAGACTGTACCTGAACCGGCAGACTTCTGTTGATAAACGCTGGGGCTGAGGTCAATCTGTTCTTTAGATGCTGCTAAGGCCCTTTGATAGTGTGCGTGTGGGAATTCTTATGGGCGGGGTTTTACATAAATGGGGTTTGGCCAAAAAATTGTATATCCTGGATGAAGGCTGCCTTTTATACTGATCCAGGCAGGGATGGAAGTGCAGTATAATAATTTACTATCAGAGACGTTTGATTGGCGATGGGGAACAAGACAGGGATGGCCCTTTGTCTCCATTGCTATGTGCCCTGGCAAATTGAGCCGTTAGCAGCTCAGATTTGAGCAAACGCCCATATTGGAAGGCTTTAGGAGAGGGTGGATGGGTGGACAAAATAGCCTTATATGCTGATGATTATCTCTTTTTTTGGTTAATAATGGCGGTTCATTGCCAGAGGCAATTAATGACCATTAAAAGCTATTGGTGCCTACTCTGGGTTGACATTTAATTGGGGGTAGTCCCTGTCCCTTATGCCCGAGTGGAATGCCAGTGGACAAATTACTTCCACTGGCAGATATTTAACACTTCTAGGTGTACCTTTCTTTCGATACCTGGGTATAAATATTTCTGTGAATTTAACAGGAATTTTGGGGTTGAAATCTGGATCATTGCTTGTTAAATTTATAAATAAATTGGATGTCTGGCGTAAATTTACCATTAGCGATAGCGGGAAGAATCAAATCTGGTTAAAATGATGTTGGATGCACCAAGTTGTTGTACCTCCTACATAAAACTCTCCAATCTGGCTCCCCCAGAGGATTCTTTTTTAAAGTCAATACTATTTTTCAGAGACTTTCTGTGGAAGGGACACATGCCAGGATAAAGCTAGAAACTCTGCAATTGGCAAAGGGACGAGGCGGAGGGTTGGCATTCTAATCAAGCAGTTTACTTCTTGGCAGCACACTGAATATATGAGAGATTGGGATGGGAGGGGGATAAGGATTAATACGTTGAAACTATTAGCCACTATTTAATTCTCCCAATCTTTATGGTAAAACTGGAGGCAAAACTTTTTTAGTGCACTCCAAAAAGTTATCCATTTATATCTGATGCCATAAACGTGGTGGAAATTATGGGTGGATTTTGGGCTTCAGGCATGCACATCCTATTTACGGGATTTGGAATTAACCCACTGGTATGTCGAACTTTTTGTGTTCTGGGGGTTTTGAGTCATGGGATCTATGGGGCCATGCAATATGTCTCTCAGATGCTTAATGTTCAGGGGGGTGCTTAAAAGTTTTCAGCAATTGCAAATGGAATTTGCTTTACCGCATTCCATAAACGACTATACAAATCACTTTACAGCTCTTAGGCCACGCTTATATGCAGAAAAATCAGACAATTCTAATATATATGCAAGTTTATTCCAATAGATTGGGTCTAAGATACATCAAAACAACGGAAGGGGTACTAATATCCATTTATATAAACCTTTTATTGGGCAAAACTTTTTTTCTAGAAAACCCAATAGATTTACGTAGTAGGTTGGGATGGAGATATTGGCCTTAATAGCCTAATATTTGGGAGGAGATTCTGGAGTCCATAACCATTGATTTCAGTGAGTGTAAAGCATCGAATCTCCAATTATTATTAATACATCGAGATTTATCAGAACTCCTCATATTTTCTACATAAAATTGGATATTCGGGACCTCTCCTCTGTGTAATTGGATGTCAAGTGCACCACGGCCTCTCTGATTGCTTAGGTTCTGGGCTTTGCCCTAAACTAGTGCGATATTGGATTTTGATTGTACAATTGTATCCAGAGTATTTTTCAAATTACAGTGGAGATGAATCGTGGTTTGTTTTTGGGATATGTAGGAGATCTTAACGGTTTCTAGAGGGCTGAGAAAATCGCAATATCTAGACTTTTATTTATGGCGAGAAAATTATTAGCGACCAAAGTGGCTGGAATGCAGAACCTCGTAGGACAGGAGTTGTTAATAAAGTGACTGGCTGATTGCTCTGGAGAAGGGGTGTATTATCAAGAGAGGAGCCAAACTTATGTTATTAATTAATTAAACATATGGGCTAAATGGGCTGGTGACTTCTGGTCTTGCTGCACCGAACTTAGTTGTTTAGGCAGAGGGTGTTGGAAATTCGGTGTAGAGGTTCCTGGGACTGTGTTATGCGTGTGTGGATGGAGGACGTCTGAACAGCCAGGTAAATTTTTTACTTGTGACAAGCAATGAATGTTATTTATATGGACATGGCTAGTGGTTGTAATGGATATCTTTTACTGCTATGAATCTGGAGTGGATTTTGGGAGGTGGGCCTGGTGTTGTAGTTTTGGGGATAAAAGTTTTGAAAATTTGTTTACAATGTCAATGACTATATACTGTATTATGTTTTGTTATACTTTATTATTCTGACCACATAAAATCAGTTTATGGTTAATAAAAAAAAAGAAAGAAACCACAAACGTACGACTACGACTGTCACTCGGGGTGACTCACTGAGCACGCTAAATTCTCCGCAGGCACTGATTGGCAAATTAATGTAAAGTGATCATCTGCAGCAAGTGATAGCAAGCGGGGGCGTGTCCTATATTAATAATGAGTAGACGTGTATCTTGACCTCCGTGGCGGAGGCTCCGCCGAACCCCTGAGACCGACTCACCGAACCCCTAGGCTTCGATAGAACCCCGGTTAAGAACCACTGGCCTAGACCATCTCCATCAGAGGACACCATAGAAGGGGTCACCAGAGAAGAATTGCCTTTATCTATGGGATGTCCCCACCAGTGTCTGGTGCTGGAGCTGACCTCATTCCTCCACTGTCCCCCTGAGCTGATGTGGTTATACCCCAGTGACCCTCAGCCGCCCTCATCCATCAGATTGAGATTAACACATCTATCTACACTTGGGCTTTTGGGACCAGTTTCCTCTGTCATACACTATGGGGGGGTATGGATGGACTAGAACACAACTCACTATGGATGTTTAGGCCAGACCCCGCCAACTCACCTCGTCTTATGGGGAGGGGGATTTATAGCTAAAGATGTGAAACCTGTCATGAAAGTATAATTGGTGGATGAGCGCCCTTTGCCTTTCCACTGTCACCAAGAACAAGGGGCCCCAGTACAGCTTCCTGACCAGCGAGTCCACCTCGTGTGCAGCCCCCAGGCACCGCTGGATTTACAAAGGGGAAAAAAGTATTTGATGCTCTGGCAGTTTCCCAAGTATTTCCACCTACAGAGTAGGGAGAGGTTGGAAATTTTGATCGTAGCTTCACTTCAACTGTGAGAGACAGAATCTAAAAAAATCCAGAAAATCCCATTGTAGGATTTGTAAATAATGAATTTGCATTTTATTACATGAAATAAGTATTAAATCCCCGACCGAGCAGCGAGGATTCTGTCTCCACAGAGCGGTTGCTGTTTCTGTAAGAAGCCTCCTGCTCTGTCCTCATTACCTGGATTAATTGCCTCTGTTCAAACTCATTATCTGTATAAAAGACACCTGTCCACCATGGCCAAGACCAAAGAGCTGTCTCAGGACACCAGGGACAAAAATGTAGACCTGCACCAGGCTGGGATGAGCAACAGGACAATAGGCAGCAGCTTGGGGAGAAGGAGACAACTGCTGGGGCAATTATTAGAAGATGGAAGAAGCACAAGACGACTGTCAATCCTCCTGTGTCGGGGGCTCTTGCAAGATCTCACCCTGTGGGGTCAGGATGATTCTTGGACAGGTCAGGAATCAGCCCAGAACACGGGAGGAGCTGGTCACTGACCTGAATAGAGCTGGGACCACAGTCTTACAGATTACCATTAGTATGCAGTCATGGATAAAATCCTGCAGGGCACACAAGCTCCACCTGCTCACACCAGCACATGGCTAGGCCTGTCTGAAGTTCACCAATGACCATCTGGATGATCCAGAGAAGGTCATGTGGTCAGATGAGACCAAAATAGAACTTTTTGATATCAATTCCACTCGCCGTGTTTGGAGGAAGAAGAAGGATGAGGACAACCCCAAGAACATCGTCCCCAACGTGAAGCATGAGTGGGGGGAAAGTAAAGGGGACGGGATGACTGCACCGGATTGAAGGTACGATGAATGGGGCTAGGAATATGGCCAACAACCTCCTTCCCTCAGAGCATTGAAGATGAAATGTGGCTGGATCTTCCAACACAGTGGTTCTTAACCGGGGTTCTATCGAACCCTAGGGGTTCGGTTTAATCGGCTGGGGTTCGGCGGAGCCTCCGCCACGGAGTGTCAAGACCCCACCCTTCATTATGTAATGGACACGCCCGCTTGTCTATCTCTTGCTGCAGATGATGACGTTTGAGTAAGTGGCCAATCAGTGCTGCTGGGTATTTAGCTGCTCAGTAGTCACGTTGTGATGTCGTAGTCGTAGTTGTGTGGTTTCTTTCTTAATATTTTAAACCATACTAACTATGTCGAGCAAAAAAGAAGTGGTCAGAGAATATGTACAACATGGATTCAGATGTATCACGGAACGTGATGGGAGTCAGCGTCCTATCTGCATGATTGCAATGCCAAGTCGCGCAAATCTGTCTCGCAC